>CM046030.1:5542023-5574523 GCA_025215565.1 Flaveria ramosissima | reverse complement strand
TTTTATTATTTTCATAATTAACATGTTTTTTTTATTTTTTAATGTATTTTTATATATTGAAAATTTTGACCCCCATGTCTTCTCCACCGTTACTTTCTTGACATAAGAAAATTTAATAAGGACTTGATTTGATCGTTTGGTGGTCCAATTTGAGAAAAATATGCATGAGTGATTAAATTAAAACACTTTTAAAACTTGGTTATTATTTTGTGATATTTTCCCTAAAAAAATCTGGGATGGGAAATGTTTGGTTCTTGGCCAAATACTATTTGTACTAGGGATAAAATAGAAGGGTTGATGTGAATTACCATTGAAATAACACATAACATGGTCCCAAACACAAACATGAATTGTTGCTCTCATTATTATTGGCTTTGCAATCAATTGGAGGTTTAGTGTTCGTCTCAACAAAAGCACATATGATTATCACCACTTATGCCATAATTTATATGTTATTCTAGAGTAACATGCTTGCTATCTTATTAGCCAAGTCACATATCACGCAAATGTCAAGTTGTGAATTTGATAGTCATTTAGACGATGCATCATTATAAAATGATAAGTGGCATATTTGTTATGATAAATATATTTTTATCATTTCGGGATTAACACCCTACTTTTATCAATACATAACAGTTCCCATTTAGAGCAAACAATACACATATAATTATATATTTGAAGAATCTCTTGATTTTTCTATACATTTCACATCATCATTGACTCGGGATGGTCTAACCGGTCATGCCAATTTATTAAACAATCATAATCCATAAACTTCTGGTTTATGATCATATATGTTTTAGTACATTCATGCTTGTTCAATACACAACATATAATATGGGAGAATGATGTATTATTATATCATATAGCCATGTTATAACACTTCCTCCATATTATATTCTCATATAGTTACTCTTATAACACCACTTCTTGTCGCCAATATTATTATTTACATAGTTGAAAAATCATTATCAATATGAGCATCGTTATAGATTTTCTATTATTTAATTTATAATAAGATCATTATATCACGTCAAGAAATGGATTAGAACCACATAATTTTCATGGTGGTTTTCAAACTTTCAATAATATTGTCATTTTCAGGGCATATATAAATGTGATAAATGAAAACTATATTATTTAAGCTTTGCTCATAAATAAAGATCTCATCACATAGTATCAATTGATAAGTGACTGTGATCGAGCTATGCTCATTTTAACTCTCTAGAATGTGACAACCCATGTTTTTCAGGTTAACATCGTTTCCGCTATTTAACCTTACTCCGCTATTTTATAATTAATCAACGTTATTTATCATTATTATAAACATTATTTATCATTATTACTAATACCTAATCCTAATTAACCCTAACCTAACTAAAAACTAATTACAATCCTTAAATGAAATTCAATTAAACTTGAAGGACCAATTGGGCAATTATAAGAATTTAAAACTTAATAACAACCCAAATCCCACCCACGTTCCCTCACTCCCGTACCCTAATCACTCGAGAAACCCTTTTTCTCCCCTGCCGTCGTCATCCTCTCCCTTGCGCGAGGTTTCTTCCAACAACCCCACTTTACCTACTTTCTTTGGGGTGAAAGAAACGTGTGTTCTAAACTTATTTTCATTGATCGGTATTACTGTAATGTCATTTGTTTACTAGTGTTATACCATACTTAAGTCCTTATACTCGAACCATTAATGTACGTATTATAGCGAGGTAATTTTGAGTAGATCTACTGGGTTTGACAAACCCCACCTGTAAGGCCCCGTTCCCGGGACGCTTACAGCTGGTCAATCATCGCACATCAAACATATAAATACATAACTTTCATAAAACATCTCAGCGGAATCATCAAAATAGACATCTCGTTTCATTATAAAAGCTTTTGCAAAGCAATACATCGTTATCAAGCTACAAAAATACATGTTGCATTACATCACAAAAGCATTATAAAAATGGATGCCATCCAAAAGAGCTGAGTAGCCGCCCCGTACCATCCTCAGAAACATTACCTGCCAACTGGAAACACATAAAAGTCAGCGTTGCTGAGTGAGTTCTAGTTTTATAATAAAACATACTTTTCTTTCGTTTTAAAAACCATCAGTTAATTTCGTACGCGATCACACAACATACATACGTACAGATAATATAATTATTATCTTCCATTATGTTCTTTACATTCTTCCATTCATTAATCATCGCACGGTACTTTATCATTCGCTTCATTCGTTCATAACTTCTTTTCTTACGTTCGCTCATATCACACATATCGCACGTTCGCACCTTTCGCACTTTCGTATCTTCGTACCCATCGTACATATCGCACAAATCGCACCAATGGAGTGGTCACTAGGACAGACTCCCCTGTGTGTGTGAACTCTTAGGGTTTAGCCAAAATCGCACGCTGTCTCATGGGTTAGCCAAAATCGCACGCTACATAGCACACAGTGAATACCACATCGCACGTATCGGGGCAATTACCAAAACTGAACCCCCTACTGTGTGTATGAACCCACATGAGTTAGCCAAAATCGCACGTTACATAGCACACAGTGAATACCAGATCGCACGTATCGGAGCAGTCACCAAGACTGAACTCTTACTGTGTCTATGGTCCCTTATGAGTTAGCCAAGATCGCACGCTGTAAATACACACACAGTTGAGCTAACAACTCTCAATGAGTTGTGAACCTCCTTTCTCTTACTCGCAAGCCATTCTTACTCTCATTCATTCATTCATGCATGCATTCATTCATCATGTTCTTCTTTTCGTTATCTTCCACTTTACGTTACATAATACTTTCATTTCATTCATTAACATTCATCGCAAAACCACGGGAAGATAAACATACATAAACATAAACATCAACGAGATCATGCAAATCATCATACATATCAGCATGCATACATAACATATATCACATCTACCATCATGCATAACATCATACATAACATCTGTAAGGATTCCTTTAAAGTCTGATGCAAACCAAAACATCCAATGTCTCTCTGCAAGCAATGCACTCAAGAACTGAAGTAGAATTGCTTCGAAAGTTTTACACCATGCACTAGAAATATTCTAAGTGTAAAATCTTCCGAAGTCAAGACCAATATCTTCCCAAGCCAAACATGAAGTCTTCCGAAGCCTCAGAGAAAAGTCTTCCGAAGATTCATCCTATGAAGACAGATTTCTTTCGAAGACTTTTAGTAACATGCTTTATCTGATGTACTGTTCCATAAAGCTGGACACCTTTCTGCTGCATCTTTGTAAAGTCACCAACTTAAATGAGTTGGTGAAAAGGTTCATGCTTTTGATAACTGTACATTAAGGTCTTGAGTCTGTAACTTTCTACTTTATGTACTTTATCCTTTTTGTAATAGATAAGGATGTGAGCTACGGCATGTCATAGTCACAAGGTCAAAAGGCAGATATGCCTTTTGATTCTACAATTGATTTTGTTTGTGTCTAGTCAATTGTATCCAGCTGGCTCTCAAAGTATAGCCGGCTGTAGGTTGTAGTATAAGTATTCCTTGTTCTAGTATCTTTCTTTATGCTTTGTAACACTTGTAATAGAACTTGAGAAAGCAATATACTGCATCCTTGAAACCCAAATCTCTTGTTCTGTCTCTTTATCATTACTTGTGTTCTTTGTATCATTATTGTGGTTAATCCAATTTACTGTTTTATCAAGTTTGGTTAATCTCCTCTTTGTGTTGTTGTGTTGTAATTGTTAAGCCCTTAAACGGTCCTGCAATTGGTATCAGAGCATTTCAGGCCCTTAATATAAGATCTCACCATCTTAAGATCCCTCACACACACAACTAAACTTTCAAATGGCATCCATTTCAAAGACTGATATGGAAATCGGAACCATGAACAAGTCCCCACTGATCACTCTTGATGACTTTGATACCTGGTGTATGAGAATGGAAGGTTTCATCAGGTCTCTAGACTGAAGAATATGGGAATCTGTTGAAAATGGACCTTTCATACCTAGCACTCCTTCTGCTACTGGTGCTGGTATGATCCCCAAAGATGTGGCTAACTACTCTGATGAAGATAGGAAGAGAGTAGAGATTGATAGAAAAGCCATGACTGCTCTTCAAACTACTGCCCTTCCAAACTCTGGGTACAGAGGTTTCAAGAAGTGCAAAACAACTAAACAGTTGTGGGATGCACTAAAACTGATGTATGAAGGCTCCTCTGAAGCCAAGGAGAACAAGAAGGATCTCCTGAAGCAGCAGTTTGAAAACTTCACCTTCAAAACAGGTGAAACCATGACTCAGCAATACTTTAGGTATGTTGAGATAGTGGATACCCTTGTGGATGGAGGAGTTCCTCTTGAAAACAGAGACATTGTAAGGAAGTTCATGTCCTCACTTCCTAGGCAATGGACACACTACTGTGTGGTGATCAAGAGGACTGAAAATCTCAAAACTCTTACTCTGAAAGAGTTATATGGGATTCTCAGTGGCTACCAGATGGAGATGAACATGCAAGGTTCATCTGGCAACTCCAACAATCATATGCTACCCTGATAACTCACTAAAGGGTCCTTTCATCACCTTCCTAGAGACACCCAGGGAGAACTACACTCAAGGAAGCCCATTCCAAGAGACAAGCTCTTTTCAAGCCTTTGTGTCTTCTGATGAAAGTTGTGGCAACTCTCTTTTCACTCTTGAAGACCTGGATTGTATCCATTCAGATGACCTGGAATATATGGAAATAGTTCAGCAGATGGCTCTTCTCACTCATAGAGCCAAGAGTTCTACAAGAGAACTGGAAGGAGGTTTCCAAGCAATGCAACCAGTGGAAAGTTTGGCTTGGATAGAAGCAAAGTCAAGTGTTACAACTGTAACTTGATGGGCCATTTTGCTAGAGAGTGTAAGGCACCTAAAACAAATGGTGGCCAAGCACAAACCAGACCAAACTACACTGACAAAGCCCTTCAAAATGAGAAGCCAAAGCAACAAGCTGCTGTTGCTGTTAAAGAAGGAGGCTTTGACTGGAGCTTTTAGGTGGAAGATGCTTCTCCAAACCAAGCACTAATGGCAGATCATGATGAAGCCAAGGTATTGGAACATCTCTATACTCCTGAATGCATTGCTAAAGTTAACAGATACAGGTCCTATAACTTGGAAATGAGATCTGATCTTGAGTCCTTAAACATTTTAAAATCTGATTGTAGAAAGTCTGAAAATGATTATAAACTAAAGATAGAGGACTTACAGAAAACCATTTCAGTTCTAAAACATGAACATACAGATTTTAGGACTCAATTCCAAGATCTCATAACCAAGCTGACTGAGTGCCAGGCTAAGCTTGTGATCAGCAAAGCCAGGGCAGAAAAGAGTGTTCTTGAAGAAGAGACCTTCAAGAACATGATATCCTCATCCCTGCACAACAAGGTGTGTTATCAAAATAGACAGGGACTAGGATCAAATGAGATAGCTCCTCCACACACAATCTTGTCTGTAAGATCTCCTAGGTGTGGAACTTGTGAAGATGAGCTTCCTCTTATAGATCCTATAAGTGAAGAGGATGAAGAAGAGATAGTGAAGAATTCCTCTGAGAAGAGTGAAGAGGAGGATTCTACTAAGGGCCATTATCCTTCTGAGGAGAAGAAGAATACTATGATGACCAAGTCAAAGAAAAAGAACTTGATCAGGAAGAGCAAAAGAAAAGCAAAGAAGGCTCAAGAGATCAAGGCTACTTTTGACTCTAAGCAGAAACAAGTTTTTATCTCTGTAGGGTTTGAAGTAGTAAAGACTGAAGACATCAACCAAGACTCTTAAGCTAAGAGTTCTGGTTCTTGTTCAAATCATCTTAGTACCAAGAAGAAGACTGAACTGCTGTGTACCACTGCTGCACAGCATGGACCATCAAACTCCAAGAACAGTCTACAGCCCAAAAGAACTGTCTCAGCATCTACAAAGATGAAGGTGGAGAAGGGATGTGACCAAAGACAGTCTTGCTCTCATAAGGAGACTCTTGTGAAGAAGAAATGTTGTGTGTCATGTGTGAAAGTACCTCTCATATTGCTAAGGATTGTCCATACAATCCTAAAAGTACTGTCCATATGACCAATTTACTTGCAAACTTGGACACCTTAGAGTATTACATGTTTCCTAGATATGTTCAACACATTCTCAATTGTGAACTGGGCTCACAGTTGAGGGAAACAGATAATATTCTTAAATTGGGACAGATGAAGCCCGGTATCTTTAAAATCATGAAGAAGCCAATTGTAGGCTTCTCAGGGGTAGAAACAGCCCTTGTCCCCAAAATGTTAGAGCTCATTGCTTAAGGTGACAACCTAGCAACACAAGCTAGTGTTAAACCCACACCTTCTACCTCTTTACCACTAAAAAGGCCTCAAGTAACCCTTACCTACCAAAGAAAATCCAACGAACCCCTGCTCAAGCTATTGAGTCTGTGCAGGTCCCCATATACTCACCTTTATAGGAGGAAGTGGACACTAGAGCTCCCACTTCTCCTGAGGAGCAAACCACTCCCATCTCTTCAACTATCAGGGCTGAGGTTCCTCATGCTCACCCTGATGAGCTCACAAGCCCAACAGCCTTAAGCCTTCACTCTGAGTCTCAACACTCAAGTGAACAACCTTCAGGGGACAGTTACCATCCCCAGCCTTTAGATCTAAATCAACCTATTCCCAACCTATCCTTCTATACTGATGAAGACTTAGGATTCAGTGACCATGAGTCTCTCTTCTCTCTTCCCTACTTAAAGAGAGATGAGTACTCCTGAGTCTCCCAGTCTAGCCTACATCAGTCACCTATAACTGAGGTGGACACTTCTGAACCTGTTCAGGATGTCCATATGGAAGAGGCTCTCACTTCTGCAAGTGATTATATCATTAAGACCTCAACCATGGCAACTCAGCCCACTGACATCTCAACTGAGATTGCTAGTGAGCAGAGGAATACCAGCAGCCAAGAACCTCAAGCTGGTGGTGAGAGAGGGGACTTTGGTCCAATCATCTCATCCCCCAATGATTCTTCTGATGAAGAAGAGGGGAATCTGAGACTAATGATGCACAAATTGTCTAAAAGATGCACTTACCTAGACTCAAAGGTCAGTCACCTTGAATCTCAGGTGACTACCTTGCACAACAGAGTCAATGATCAACAACTTTAGATTTCATATCTTAAGGAAAAACTAGCTGGGAGACCTTTAAGAAGAGCTCAACCAGGAACACAAGAACCTGTGGATGTGATTGATTTATCCTCCAGCTCACCTATGCAAGTGGGTGATGCTACCAAAAAGGGGGAGAAAGTTATTGCAGCCACAGAACCTGAGAGTTCTTCACAGAGAATGGACATAGAGGACTCACCATCCTCACTTGCAATTGTGCATTCTCAGCAACTTCCTCAAGTTCACATTAATGTGGACTCTATAGACTCTATCATCAGGAGTCTCTTTGAGGAAGGTATACCAAGGGCTGTGTCATCCCCACCTCAAGGAACTTCAAACTACATCATAAGGTGGAGGTATGATGCTGATAGAAGAGCCCTTATTCTTCACAGAGTTCAAGGGCAACAAGAAGTATTTGACTTTTAAAATTTGAACTTCTATGAAGGTTTGGATCTAGTCAATATGCCACTTGTCAATCCAAGCAACTCAAGACAAGCTGACAGATTGGCTTAAAGAATCCAAGACAAGATCATTACAGAGTTCAGCTTAAGAAGGAGACTTAGGCAATCAGGTAATGTCATCGGTCAACTGGATGTTGAGGTGGACCCTAAGATTAGTTTCATAGGGGAAACCTTGACTGAAGGCCCAGTGGCAGAACCTGAGACCCCTGTCTCATCATCATCAATTGCTGCAGAGATTCACATTCCCTCTGAGACACCTGCTAGTGAAGGTGTTTCTTAGCCTCTCTCTGGCCAGAGCATGGATGCTACACCAAGCAATGAAGGCCAAACCTCTATCCACCCTGAGTCACAAAGGTCTGTGAGTGACAAAGGAAAAGGATTTTGACTCCTAAGGAAATTGAGGAGGAAGAGAGAGAGAGGAAGAGGAAGCTAAGGGGAGAAAGTTCCTCTGGGTTTTCAGGTTTTATGCAAGCTGCAATCAGAGCTGCCCCCAGACCAAATACTCAAGATGATGAGTTGAGGGCAGTCAGGATTACTTATCTGCAGACCAGGAACTATGACATTAATGAAATCATTTCTCTCCCCTTAGAACAACTAAATGAACTGGCTGACATGGAAGTGTCAAGAGAGATGAAAGAAAAAGAGGATGCAAGGTTACTTCTCCAATTCAAAGAGGAGAAGAGACAGAAAAGACTCTACAAGCATGCTTCTCTCTCTCCCCAGTTCAAGAAAGCCCTGTACAAGAAGATGTGGTTCAACAAGAACCTCAGGTAGACAAAGAAGAAGATAGGATCAAAATGGTCAACTACCTGAGTGCCACAGGCTTCTATCAGGCAGATGCACTTCTTCCCTTGTCCTATGACTTTGTTGAGTTTGAGTACTTAAAACAACTTGAGCTTGAGTTAGTCAAGGAGAGAAAGCCAACTAAGAAGAAGCTAAGGGAAGAAGCTGCAAAGTCAAGAGCCATCATCCAAAAGAGTATGAAGATGTCTGCTGACAGACAAAGGATGATGAGCTTCTTGAAGCTGTATGGATTCTCCGGAAGGAGACTTGGCCCTATGTCTCTATCCACAATGGATGAGCATATGAGGGTAATCAAGCAGAAGATCAAGAGTGGAGAGCTGATTGACTTACACTCTCTTCCAAGTCAAGTCCCACCTGAAGTCGAGGTTAAGGTTGAACAACCTGAGACAACACAACCCGGACCTCCTGCTGAGCCTCAGCAAGCTTCATCTTCTGATCCACAGCAAGGTCAAACTCCCTCTCCTTCTGAACATGTGAGGGAGGAACACCCAACTGAGAAAGACAAGGATGATCAACATTGTACTGCAGACCAGTCTTCTCAGTTAAAGTCATCTAAGAGAAAGAAGAAGATGGCTTCTAAACTAAAGTCTAAGAAGAAGAAGCCTAAATCATCTACCTCTACACCTCAGGCTGAGTCACATCAACCTGAGGAAGTGCATGAAGAGGCAGCCCAATCAACTCCAATACAAGTGGCTCCTCTTGCAGCTGAGACACCCATTCTATCCTGGACCTTCTCTACCAATCCAGAAAGATGGCATGTAATCAGAGATCAAGGTGTTGAGAATGTATATACATGGCAAGACATAATCAACTTACCTCTGCATGATCTCTTTGAAATGAGAAGATACTATGAAAGTCTGAATGATCCTGACCATCTAATGAAGAAGGGTATGGTCATGATTGTGCTGAAGACTACTAACATTTGAAGATCTTCTAAATGTTTTGGTAGCATCAACCTAGGGGGAGTTTGTAAGGATTCCTTTAAAGTCTGATGCAAACCAAAACATCCAATGTCTCTCTGCAAGCAATGCACTCAAGAGCTGAAATAGATTGCTTCGGAAGTTTTACACCATGCACTAGAAATATTCTAAGTGTAAAATCTTCCGAAGTCAAGACCAATATCTTCCGAAGCCGAACATGAAGTCTTCCGAAGCCTCAGAGACAAAGTCTTCCGAAGCTTCATCCTATGAAGACAGATTTCTTCCAAAGACTTTTAGTAACATGTTTTATCTGATGTACTGTTCCATAAAGATGGACACCTTTCCGCTGCATCTCTGTAAAGTCACCAACTTACATGAGTTGGTGAAAAGGTCCATGTTTTTGTTAACTGTACATTGAGGTCTTGAGTCTGTAACTTTCTACTTTATGTACTTTATCCTTTTTGTAATAGATAACGATGTGAGCTATGGCATGTCATAGTCACAAGGTTAAAAGGCAGATATGCCTTTTGATTCTACAATTGATTTTGTTTGTGTCTAGTCAATTGTATCCAGCTAGCTCTCAAAGTATAACCGGCTGTAGGTTGTAGTATAAGTATTCCTTGTTCTAGTATCTTTCTTTATGCTTGTAACACTTGTAATAGAACTTGAGAAAGCAATATACTGCATCCTTGAAACCCAAATCTCTTGTTCTGTCTCTTTATCATTACTTGGGTTCTTTGTATCATTATTGTGGTTAATCCAGTTTACTGTTTTATCAAGTTTGGTTGATCTCCTCTTTGTGTTGTTGTGTTTGTATTGTTAAGCCCTTAAACGGTCCTGCAACACCATCATCAAACATCATCATCATGCCCATCATAACGTCTATGACCTCAAAAGTCAACTTACATAAACCCCCGGAAACTCCCAAGTCAAACCTACATCTGCACTTTCCCCCGAAAGTCAGAAAATAAACCATTGTACCTTCGGGCGTATGAGCCCTACCTGGGCGTATGGACATCCTCCAGTCGCATGGCCTCCCAGGCGACTGAACACTTAGGCGAATGGGCATCAGGCGAATGGACCCTATGCGAATGGACCTATGGGCGAATGGACACCTATGCGTATGGACTCTCAGTCGCATAGCTTTCATGCGTATGGCCTTCAGTCGCATGACTTCAGGCGCATGGGCTTCAGTCGCATACCCTTCGTGCGAATGAATCTCAGTCGCATGGCCTCCAGGCGCATGGACCTCAGTCGCATAACCTTCGTGCGTATGAACCTCAATCGCATGGCCTCCAGGCGCATGGACCTCAGTCGCATAACCTTCAATCGCATGCCTTACTGGCACATGAACTTCAGTCGCATGACTTTCATGCGTATGGACCTCAGTCGCATGGAAATCATGCGCATGGACCTCAGTCGCATGCCATTCGGCCGTATGGCCTCCAGTCGCACGCCATTTGGTCGCCTAGCCCTAGCTGATGCAGAATGCAGTTCATCCCGAACGCAAACTGCCCTTTTCGGCCTCCAAGCTCCCCCAAACTCGTTCTAAGCCCAAATCAACCATCCTAAGCCTTAGAAACACCTACCACAACATCATTCAAGCACACACAAGCCCGAAATCAAACCCCACCCGCATCAAACACATACTCATACGCATACAAACGGGTTCAACACCCAACTTTTCAAAAACGGGTTTTAGATGTGTTCCAGCCCCAAAATCGTTCAAAAGTGTGTAAAAGAGGGGTCCTAGAACTCACACAAACAACCCCGACGAGTAGAGCTTCGATTCAACCCGCTACACTTCAACTTTCACGCTCGGATCCACAAGAACCAAGCTTTTCTCCCTTTTCTCCCTCTCTTCCCTCTTTGGCAGAATTTTTACAAATGTGGGGAGGGTGTGGCTGCCCTCACCTCTTATTCCCCCACTCATCCAATCTTTCTCCCGTTTTGGCAAGTTTGGTCCCTAACTTTGGACTTTATTTCTTTTTCTTCTTTTGTAGGCTTCAAAGAAAATTTCCGAGTGTTACAAGTCCACCCCCCTTATTTAGGTTTCGTCCCCGTAACCTGTTATTCCTCGAACAAACGTGGGTAATGCTGTCTCATCTCTTCTTCAGTATCCCACGTAGGCTAAGATCCCTTTCTGTGTTTCCACTGTACGTGCACCAATGAAACCACTTTATTCCTCAGCCTCTTCTCTTTTCGATCGATGATTGCCACTGGTTGCTCCACATAATTGAGCCGTTCATCCACTTCGATATCCTCTAGTGGAACAATCATATCTTCATTCGCTAAACACTTCCTCAGATGAGATACATGGAATGTCGGGTGAATTCCATTTAACTCATATGGTAATTTCAGTCTATAGGCCACCTCTCCTACTCGAGCAAGGATTCGGAAAGGCCCTATGTATCTCGGGCTCAATTGGCCCCGCTTTCTGAACCGAATGATACCCTTCCAAGGTGAGACTTTCAACATAACTCTATCACCCACCTGGAACTCGATCGGTCTACGTCTCCTATCGGCATACGACTTGTGTCTATCTTTGGTTGCCTTCATAAAGGCTTTGATCCTCTCGGGCTTCTCAGTCGTAGCCTCGATCACCTTAAACCGTCACCATGACCCCGTCAGGCGCTGTCAACCGTATCATCTTCTTGCGACACACAATGTCCGCCTCGAAGTCCGCTAACCAATCCATCCCGAGAACCAAATCGAAGGGCGTATCTATATTCTTATTACTAACAGGCAATATAGAACAGATAGTAGCAGGAATAAAACTTTTACTAGCGCCAGAATCGAACGACACGAAGATTAAAAGTTGATTTACTAGAAACGTACCTGACACAACATCGGGGTCCGTCCTAGCCTCCTCCTCCGGTCTTCTTCACTCCCGAACTTTCCGCCCTTGGCTTTTTACAGTCCTTGCTCATGTGGCCAATTTCTCCACAATTGTAACACCTCACAACCCCACATTCTCTAGCCACATGACCAGGCTTCCCACACTTGAAGCAGGTAATTGGTCCCCTTTTGCATTCTCCCGAATGCTCCATCCCGCATTTACCACATCTATTCGACCCCGCACCAGGTGTGACCACACTGCGGTCATTCCCCCGTGCGTGCTTATTATTCGTCGGGACACCACCCCGTCCAGTCCTCTTCCCACTCCAGTTCCGGTCTCCATCATCCTTCTTACTCACCTCCGCCATCACCACAGTCCTTTCATCGTACAACCTCCCCGCCAAATCCACTGCCGACCTAAACGTGCTCGGTCGGGCAGTGATCATGTGCCTACGGATGTCCGCTGGCAAGCCCTGAATATACCTCTTGATCTTTCGTGATAGAGGTGTCACCTGATCAGGCACCAGCCGTGCCATTTCATTGAAATTGGTGGTGTATTGCTGATGTGTCATCGTTCCTGCCTCCAGCTGCAGGAACTCCCTCTCAACTTTATCCATCTCACGGTGAGGACAGAACTCCTCAATCACCAGCCTCTTCAACTCTGACCATCTCATCCTTCCGATAGCCCGACTACCCTCAGCTTGGACTATATTGTCCCACCAACACAGAGCCTAGTCCACAAAAGAGTGGGCTAGCAAACTTTACTTTCTGATCCTCCCGGCACTCGCTGATGTTCAGAACAGCTTCCATTTCTCTCACCCATCGGTGAACAGCACCAGCAGTGTCGTTACCATCAAAGGTAGGGGGCTTGCATCGTTGAAACGCCCCATAATTACAGCCTCGTGTCGCTTCCGGCGCAGGCTCTTCTTCTTCCTCTTCTTCATTATCAGAGAGAACCGTTTCAAACTTCGGTTGCTTCCGTCCTCCCAAGGACCTGTTTCTCTCCTTTCTTTCTCCTTCCTTTACAGCCTAATTACATCAGTCACCACAGATGGTAAGATCGTCTGCATGACCTGATGAACCTCCTCTACAACTGCCTCTTTCACTGAGGCCCTCAAATTCGCACTCTCATCACCAGCCTTCGGATGAGGGGTCTCGGGTTCCTCATGAACCACCTTTTTAGCTCTAGGCCTTCCTCTTGTGACCCGTGGCCCAGCGCCACATCCACCACGACCTCCACCGCGCGAAGCTTTAAATGATCTACCACCGGCCATACTCTAACACACTGAAAGATTCAAACACCAACACGGTCATTCAAGGGAACAGCTCAGTATATGTCAAGTATAGTAAGTCCCTAATAACAGTGGCCAGTTGTGATTAGCCACTTACTTTACTCTTCATACCCCGAGCATTACCTATTAGACTACATCAGCATCTAAATCTACATACAACACATAAACCACATAACATGCGCACGTAATACCGAGTAACATTAAGAAAATACCTGATGGCACGCAGCTACTCAGATTGGCATCCCATTCCCTATCCGTCCCATTTTCAGTTTAAGTTAAGGTTTATTTTGAAAATTTACCCATTTCACTTAAACTTTGGCTCTGATACCAACTTGTAAGGCCCCATTCCCGGGACGCTTACAGCTGGTCAATCATCGCACATCAAACATATAATACCTTTAACTTTCATAAAACATCACAGCGGAATCATCAAAATAGACATCTCGTTTCATTATAAAAGCTTTTGCAAAACAATACATCGTTATCAAGCTACAAAAATACATGTTGCATTACACAAAAGCATTATAAAAATGGATGCCATCCAAAAGAGCTGAGTAGCCGCCCCGTACCATCCTCAGCAACATTACCTGCCAACTGGAAACACATAAAAGTCAGTGTTGCTGAGTGAGTTCTAGTTTTATAATAAAACATACTTTTCTTTTGTTTTTAAAACCATCCGTTAATTTCGTACGCGATCACACAACATACATACGTACAGATAATATAATTATTATCTTCCATTATGTTCTTTACATTCTTCCATTCATTAATCATCGCACGGTACTTTATCATTCGCTTCATTCGTTCATAACTTCTTTTCTTACGTTTGTTCATATCACATATATCGCACGTTCACACCTTTTGCACTTTCGTATCTGCGTACCCATCGTACATATCGCACAAATCGATCCAATGGAGTGGTCACTAGGACAGACTCCCCCTTTGTGTGTGAACTCTTAGGGGTTTAGCCAAAATCGCACGCTGTCTCATGGGTTAGCCAAAATCGCACGCTACATAGCACACAGTGAATACCACATCGCACGTATCGGGGCAATTACCAAAACTGAACCCCCTACTGTGTGTATGAACCCACATGAGTTAGCCAAAATCGCACGCTACATAGCACACAGTGAATACCACATCGCACGTATCGGAGCAGTCACCAAGACTGAACTCTTACTGTGTCTATGGTCCCTTATGAGTTAGCCAAGATCGCACGCTGTAAATACACACACAGTTGAGCTAACAACTCTCAATGAGTTGTGAACCTCCTTTCTCTTACTCGCAAGCCATTCTTACTATCATTCATTCATTCATGCATGCATTCATTCATCATGTTTCTCTTTTCGTATCTTTCACTTCACTTTACGTTACATAATACTTTCATTTCATTCATTAATATTCATCGCAAAACCACGGGAAGATAAACATACATAAACAAACATCAACGAGATCATGCAAATCATCATACATATCAGCATGCATACATAACATATATCACACCTACCATCATGCATAACATCATACATAACATCATCATCAAACATCATCATCATACCTCTAAAGTCAACTTACATGTTAGGACCTGGTATTTGAACGAAATACCGAGTGATTAGCGTGTAAACCAAATCAAATAGTGCGGAATCTTATTTGATTGGCGATCCAATCAGTGAGAACACATGAAGAATCAATCAAGAATTGAAACTAACGTTAGAAGTCGACTGAGAATCGATCTAATGTGTTCTGTGAACTTGGAGAACGAATTGGGAGGCTTCTGGATGGCTAGGGTACGTATGGAGTCGAAATAGAATGAATGCTTACGTTTTTTCCACGAATTGGGTTGTATTTATAGGTTAGTGTTGTTCATTCGGGCGACTGGACCATAAGTATGATTCAGTCGTTTGATTGAACCATGCGGTTGATTCGTCCGCACGACTGAGTGTTCAGTCGTGCAACTGAGCCAATCTTATGTGTCAATCATACGACTGATCCAATCTCCTGGTTCAGTCGTGCGACTGAGTCAATCGTATGAAGTTATTCGTGCGTGTGGTTCATTCGCATGGGCCATTCGCATGAGAACTTCATTATGTTAAGTTTGAATGTATTAATTAATATAACATTATGTGTAACCATTCAGACAATCACAAACCTAATTAACCAATTCAATATCGACTCATTAATGAAATATTAGACATTACAAATCACAAACAATCAATCTCATTTCATTAATCATTTCAAATTACATCAGAATCAGATAAACAAGATCTATTACATTTCATATCCTGATCTAGGGACATACATGCATCAACAAACTCCCCTTGGACCTAGATCTCTCTATTGTCTTGCTTTCTGCATTACCTCCTTGTATTTCTTGTACTTCTCCTCTTTTGTGACTTCCGCGTGAATCTCAAACGCGAAGCAGAGTCGTATAACGTTCTGGAACTGGAGGGCTTGTACAATGTCCTGCGTATCATAGAACAGTGACCACTTGTATAGCGTGTAGACATCATTTGCTGACAAGTTTGTAAGCCACATCGGGTCGAATACCCTGATCGTATCCATTTGGCCCTCTTTGTTTAGGACTATGACCGCTTCTGCTGTTCTCCAATCGTAGTACCATCACTTAAAGTGTGGAGTGAAGTCCTGTGGCATTTCCCTGAGTGGGATTCTTGACATTGTGCGCGGAGGACTCCACTTCAACACTATCTTGGGCTTGCCAGTAATGGAATCAACCTCAGACCTTCTGATATACCTAATAGGCTGTTGGGGTCTGAAGTTAACCCATCTGGTGTGGTACTCCTTCTTTAGGGCAGCCTCGAACCAGCCTGACATCTTCCTCGGGTCAGCATACAAAAGCTTTAGCTTGGCCAGCTGGTTGAGCTCAAAACCTGGTAGAGTCTTCTGATCATATGGAATCTGAAGTACTCTATGCCCTTTTCCCTCTTAACTGCATATACATTAAGATCCTCAAAATACGCCCATGCTATGATCCTGCCAGACACCTTGTGATGTTTCTTGACTCTGTAGAGTTTGGTGTAGGCATCCTGTTTCGGTGCAGCGCGTTGGGCTCTAACTTCTTCAAAACATGCAGCCCACTCAGCCTTTCAGATATCGACATCATCATTTGAGGCTTGGGCTATTCCCTCAGCTTTCTCTGTTTCTTGCTCCATCTTGTCTAACACCTCAAAAGTATCGCTGACGAGGGATTCACCCAGATTGGGGACCACATTTCCCTCATTGTCAGCATACTGAGGGTAGTGCTCGGCAGTGACATCTTCAATCTCAATTTCATCAACATCGTTGAGCTCTTCGTCACTGGTCGAGTCGCATGTCGGAGCATCCTTGACTATCTCATCTGGATTGAGCTTGAAGATCTCTGCGAGTTGCTCGTTTGATAGGTCGTGAATTATTTCCCCTTCTTCAGGGGTATAACTCACTGACCTCCTTACGATCCCTTCAGATCAAGAATCATTGCTAGCTGAGTCTTGACCTGCTGAAGGGGAGCTACATCAAACTCATCCCTTTGGTAATTTGGATCTGTTTGATTTAGACATTCAACACATAAACCATTAGTAATTAATCAAAAGAAATGCATTAACATTAATATAAACATTTAATACATAGGTTTCAATACATGATTCCAATACAAAAGTAATTAAATACATAAACATCTAGTCTTTTACTTTTGTCCTGGATCATCGTCTCGTCGCTTGGGGTGGAGCAGAGGAAGAAGCTGGTTGGTCTTGTCTGTTCTTTGACCTCCTCTCTTGACCTGAAGCAGAGGCCGATGCAGCTGCATCCCCTCCTTCTGCATCATCATCATCATCCTTCTCCTCTGTCCTTTCTCCTTCAGTTTCCTCCTCCTCCTCTGTCTCATCCTCATCATCCTCACATCATCTTCTCATCATCATCACCATCATCATCACCATCATCTCCGTCCCCCTCCTTGATCTTCAAGGGCTCCTCCTTAGATCCTTGAGCTTTAACATGATCGTCTTCTTCGCCTCCTCCAACTCCTCTATCTTCTTGGTGGATGTGACACTTTGCTTGGAGTTGGGCTATCTCATGGCTCTGAGCAGCCATCTGTTGGGCCTGCTCCTCAATAACTCGAGCCTGCTCTGCAATCTGGTGAGACTGTGCAGCAGTCAGGTCAGCAAGCTGGCGGATCTGAGCCGCCTTCTCCTCATCTGCAGCTAATAGGCGCATCACCATCCGTTGAGCGCAGACAGCTGTTCCTCTACCCCATTGGAGGTAGAGGTGATCCATAAGTATGAGAGGGATGGGCTGAGGGTCCAGCTTGGTGGGTAGTGGTGGTGGTGTGGCTGTAGTGAAGATGGGTCTGTGAAATGGTGGAGGTGATGTGGGAGTGAAAGATATGGTGGTAGATGGAATCTGTACAGTGGTGGGAGGTATGTGGTGGCTGTGGTAGCTGGTGGCTGTGGTGGTGTGGTGGCTGTGGTGGTGGATGTATGGCTGTGGAAGTGGTAGTGGTGGTGGTAGAGTAGTGGCTGTGGTGGTAACGAAGGTCAAACGTCGCTTCTTCTTCTTCTGACCCATGGGGCTGAGCCATCCTTTTCCTCCTCGTCCCGTTGAGGTGGATGCTCCCCCTACAACCCTGCTAGCTGACTCCGGTGCATAACTCGGATCAGTAGCTGTCTCTCCCAGTCTCTTGGGCGTTCACCAACCGCCCTTAGCCCATATTCTGTGGGAACAACTTGCTTCCCACAGTTCGTTTAGGGGCTCCTCGTCCGACTCCTCTTCCTCCTCACATCAGGAACAAAGTCCTGATGGAATCCAGCAGACTCGGCTACGTCTCCAGCTGGGGCGGACACTGGAGGTATAACATCAGAAACTGTGCCTCTCGGTGGAGTAGGCATATCATCCCCAGCGTCCCCACTGTCGTCATCGTCAGAATCATGCTCTGGGAGCAGTAGCCTCTCGTCATCAGAATCACTATCATCATGACGCCATTTGCGTCTCCCCGCGCCACATATCTCTCGTTGGCCAAGTGGCCAATCAACCTCTTCACCTGGGGCTTCACCTGCTTGCCCCTATACACCCTCATCCGACCTAAAGTCGTGTCATCCATGATCTCCAAAGCAACTGCATCATGACTCTCCTTGGGAATGTGGCAGCTTCTCGTTGAAGATCAGCTGTAGAAACCTGGGTACATACAAAACCCTCCTTCCCCTTAGCCTCCAGTTCTCTCCACCAGATAAGAAAAGATCATACTCGAAAAGCTGAAAGGGTGGTTCAGCACCAGTGCCACGTAGGCATTCTGAATCTGGTCTGATAGGTCATCGAACCCACCCCTCCTCGAAGCAATGCACTTAGGATCACATGCGCCAAGTACTTGTACTGGGGGCACAGGTTGCTCTTGTTGAGCACACCTGAGTTTATGTCCCCAGCGTACTTGATCCTGAGGAAGCAGCCTCTCACAGTCAGTGGATGTAATCTGGTGGGGTGATCAGCATCGTCCCCAAACTCAAGAACTCTCTGGATGTCTGCAGCAGTAACCTCAATATCATGACCCAGAATGGAGCTCCGAATACTGTAGGGCTCACGAGAACGATCCACGGAGGCATTCTCCCAGAATGCCTGGTGTAATGATCTGTAGGGGTGTGCAAGGTGTAGATATAGCCTTATGTATCCGGGAACGTCTAAGGAAAGCTATAATCTCTGTGAACTCGGCCCCGTTCCGAGTAGTATGATCCAAGTGAGCACATATGTTGTGCTTTGGATTAATGGACCATCTATCCGCCATTTGCCTGAAACACAAGACACAGAACCATTAGTACATAATACATCAAAATTCAGTTCTAAGTGTAATGTTTAAATTCATTCTGATTCATTCGTGCGAATGAATCATGCGACTGAAGTCAGTCGGTTGTCCTTTCATGCGACTGAGCTCATTCGGGTGAATGAGACATGCGACTGAGTTCAATCTGCTGACTGAGTCTGCGATTGGTTCAGTCGGCCGACTGAGCTCATTCGCATGGTTCATTCGGCCGATTGACCCAATCGCAAGATTCAATCGTGCGATTGGAGTTCATCCGGACGACCAGTCGCCTGTCCCACTGTTCAGTCGCCTGTGTTCGAATCTTGATCAAAACAAGTGATTTAACATGGTTACCGGTTCAATAGACTCGCCATCTTTACTAATAACCTATTAAACTTAATTTTAACATTTTGCATAGTTTAGGTAGGTTATTAGGTCATTTTCAGTCCGTTTCTTGTTTTCATTCGAACATCACAATTAGGGTTTCATCTTTCAGATTTCGGTGAGATAGAACTTCAATCTACCTGTATAATCAACAACGAACGTCAGTGAATCAATATCAAGATGAAAACAAGGTCTAGAGATTTTGGCAGAGTAACGGTATAGAGTGCGATTTGGGAGCGATTGGTGTGATGAGTGAAATGCGATCGACTGTGGCCCTTTAAATACTGAACTGAGTTCAATCGGCCGACTGGCCTCATTCGCTCAGTTCATTCGGGCGACTGAGGCTCAATCGTGCGATTGGCCCAGTCAGTCGCATGCAGTTGGCCGACTGAGGTTCAGTCGGTCGACTGACTCATTATCGCCCCCTTCCAATCGATCGAAAGGCGGTCTGACTTTCCTCATTCTGATATCCCATTCCTTTGAATGGCTCAATCTCATGTCCAGTTGTGCGAATGGGAGCCATTCGCATGGTTGGTCCATACTCATGGTCCAATCGTGCGAATGGGTCACACTTAGTAAATTTTCTGCCATTTTGAACAATTTACTTTAAACCCTTTTAACTTTTGAAATTAACATTATGAGCATTTGATCATCTCAGACATGATCATTTTAACTTGAAAACCTTTTGATCACCTCAGACGTGATCCTTTTAAAAATTTAGTCACCTCAGACGTGACTCTTTTAAACACTTTGTCACCTCAGACGTGACTGTTTTAAACTTTTAAAACACATGTGGTCATCTCAGACATGACCCTTTTAGTGAGTTGATCCCTTACTGATTTTCATGATGTAGTCCGACAACAAAACAAACTAAAATGACTAAGTAAATTAGAAAACTAAACTAAAGTACAAAAATAAACTTGTTTTTGGCTTTTTGCGAGAGGTAAATCCTAAGATGGAAATCTACGGGATTTGGTTCCGGAATAGGCAGCTTCAATTTAGATTGACCACACCTGGACCAATTCAATTTTGGAATCATACAGGCAAGTCAAATCATTTGGGACTTGTTATCAAAATCTTTTGATGCTCAATTCTTGGTTTTCATCCAGAGTCGTTAGCAACTTTAGGAAATCATACTGGAACTCTTAGATTACCACATTGATTTGAACTTTCAAGAATTGCAGCCACAATGATTGTCAATATGTTTGTCCTCTTAAATCCATACACAGACTTTTGACACAGACTGGTGAGTTTTAGGTTTAATTATTTCAACTAACATTTGTGGATCCCACACTTATATGGTAATCAACATTCCTCAGGAGCTTTTGAGCGGTCTACGGGTATTATTACAAGAAGAGACTATTCTTAGAGCTTTCAAAGAGAAGCCAGTCCTCAGGTCAGTGCCATCGCACAGCAGAGAGGCGGCAAACAACAATGAATTCTAGAATATCTAGGTTATGCTTATCCTCAGGTCAGTGCCATCGCACAGCAGAGAGGCACACAACCTATCTCCTTGTTAGAGCAGCTTATTTTATTTTGCACAAAATGCACCAACAACATAAGTCATTAGTTTGATAGCATTTGTCTTTCATTTTTTTTTTGCTCTATTTATGGTCATCCGCACACATTCGTGGCGTTTACATGCTCATTACCCCTTATTGGAATATTGTTGATTGTGTTAACCAGTGATAAGATGGAAGCCCACAGTCAGTTGAACAACTTAGTTTGATCTTGAGATCACCAGTCAGGTCTAATCATCTATTGTGTTGAATCTACCGACATATCATTTGTGGTCTAGCAACCTCTAGGTCTACTTTCTTTGTGTTACCTTAGGAGTTACCAGTTTTTCTATCATCTTCCCTTTTATATTGCTTAGACTACACAGACTTATACTTTGAATTTTTGCATCTTTCTTCTTAAATTAATTTTTTTAGTCCCTCTTGATTTGTTCCTGTGTACTATCATTTTCCAAAGGGTTTGAATCGGTATCACAGATACGATCTACCTTATATCAGCTTCCACTCCTTCTCCCTCGTTTTTTTTTTTAATGTTACTTGCTGACTTATTCTCTCCCCTAAAATACTAAAATCATAACTGGTTTAATTATTTTAGGATTTTAATAAACAGCAAAATAACATGAGTTTAATTTAAACAGACTAAAATAAAACAAAATAAAATAAAATAAAAAATTTAACTAAACCAACATCGGACTACACATGATCATCATCAGGAATAACCTCACTTTTCTTTTTAACGCCGTTGACCTCTAGCAAATATTGAAAACGTGGTTTATCAAAGGCTTTAGTATAGAGGTCAGCGCGTTGAAATCAGTATTATTTTTAATTTTACCACATCAATTAAGTTCTTTTCAAAACAGTCTCTTATGAAATGGTATTTAATACCGATATGTTTGGTCTTAGGATGTTGGACCGGATTTTTAGTTTACTGCATTGCAGCAGAGTTATCAACAAAAATAGGAGTAGAAGAGAACTTTAAACCGTAATCCCGCATTTGCTGTTGAATCCAGATGATTTGTGAACAGCAACTTGCAGCAGCAACATATTCGGCTTCACAGGTTGACAATGCAACCGATGTCTGCTTCTTACACTGCCAGGTAACTAATCTTCTCCCAAAGAATTGACACCCTGCTGATGTAGACTTGTAGTTCATCTTGCAGCCCCCGTAATCCGAGTCACTATACGCCGTGAGCTCAAAGTCATCATCATGAGGATACCACAACCCAAGTGTGGGTGTACCCTTCAGATAACGAAATATCCTCTTGACCCCGATCAGATGGTTGACCTTAGGCTTAGCCTGATATCTAGAACATAACATGTAGCATACATGATATCAGGTCTTGAGGCAGTGAGATACATGAGGGATCCAATCATTCCTCGGTACATTGTGGCGTCCACTAGATCTCCATTTTCATCAGGTGCTATATCGTGATTCGTAGCAAGTGGAGTCCCAGCAGCAGAAGCATTCTCCATGTCAAAACGACTGAGAATGTCTCCTACATACTTGGTCTGATGTAGAAAGATCCCATTTGGTGTCTGATCCACCTGTAACCCGAGAAGAACTTCATCTCCCCCATAGCACTCATCTCAAACTCTTTCTTCATAACTGCTTCAAACTCTTTGCATAACTCTTCGTTCTTTGAACCGAAGATTATGTCATCGACATAGATCTGTACGAGCAGTAGGTCGCCATCTTTTTCTTTGATGAACAGCGTGCAGTCAATGACTCCCCTGCGAAAGCCGTGTTTCACAAGATGAGTCGAGAGTTTCTCATACCAGGCTCTTGGAGCTTGATGAAGCCCATAAAGCCTTGTCGAGTTTGTAAACTCTATCCCGATGATAAGGATCTTCAAATCCCTCGGGTTGA
The DNA here is from genome assembly GCA_025215565.1 of Flaveria ramosissima. Lineage (NCBI taxonomy): Eukaryota > Viridiplantae > Streptophyta > Magnoliopsida > Asterales > Asteraceae > Flaveria > Flaveria ramosissima. Next base: position 5,551,500 of record CM046030.1, on the reverse strand, counting down.
CTGACATAGACTGTTTCTCTGATTTCTCCATGAAGGAATGCACTCTTCACATCTAATTGGTAGACTTTAATCTTCATGTACGATGCATAGGCAAGGAAGATACGAATGGCTTCCATCCTTGCCACGGGTGCAAACACCTCATTGTAGTCAATTCCCTCGACTTGGCGAAACCCTGAACCACCAATCGAGCTTTGTTCCTGATAATGACCCCTTGGTCATCCTTCTTGCATTTCAAGACCCATTTGGTGCCAATGACTTTAGCACCTTTAGGTCTATCAACCAGAGTCCATACACCTAACTAACTTCTTGAACTGAAGAAGTTCTTCTTGCATGGCACTCACCCACGCCTCATCATTTAGTGCATCACTGACTGATATTTTGGCTCAAACTGCGAGACAAAACACCGATAAGCACCATCATGAATGTAACCCTTCTCCATAACCGAGGCGTAATCAGCTGAGTATAGCTGATTTCGGGTTTGTACTCCTGATCTGACATCCCCAATGACATTGTCTAGGGGATGATAGACGTTTAGTCGTGATCCTGGAGTAGTAGGAACAGCTACCTCAGAGCCAAGATTATGAACATTTGGTTCTGCATCTGAGGTAGTTGGAGTTTGAGGTTCCGAAGTCGAAGGTGCATCACTGGTAGATGCTTGTGGACTTTCAGGAACTGGAACCTGTTCCTCCTGACTGTTCTGGTCATCTTCTTCAGCTTCATCTTCAGAGGAGGAGTCACTGTCGTCGACTACCCCCCTGACTGAGTAGATGATTCTCCCTGTGAGCTAGATGGTATTCAAGATATCATACATCATTCTAGTAGCTACTAACGTCATCCGAGGAGAGAGAGGGATGTTGAAGGACTTGAAGAATCCATCATAGTCGAAAAAGTAGGCGGGTCCTTTGCCAGTAGGTGGTGTGGTATATCTCTGAACGTCAACATTACACCACACTTCTACTAGACCCGTTGAGTTGTTGTAAACTCGCTTGTTCGGTATGTTGTATCCTAGAAAGATTCCTTCATCAGCCTTCTCGCTGAATTTACCTTCTTGTGTCTTCTTCAGAAGTGTGCACGGCGCGCCAAATGGTTCGAGATACTCCAAATTCGGTTTGCGTCTTTGTAGTAGCTCGTAACATGTCTTTCCGTGGCGCTTGACTATCAGAACTCGATTCAGTGTATAACATGCATTCGCCACTGCCTCATTCCAGAATTGGATAGGCAGTTTCGAGTCTGCCAGCATAGTCCGTGCTGTCTCTATCAAGCTTCTGTTCTTTCTCTCAGCAACGCCATTCATCTGAGGCGTGTAGGCAGAAGTGAATTGATGCACAATTCCCTTTTCCTTGCAGTAAGCCTCCATCCACTGGTTCTTGAATTCCGTCCCGTTGTCTGAGCGTACTTGTCTAACCTTCAGCTTGTAGAGAGATTCCAGTGTGGTTACTAACTCCTTGAATGACTCAAATGTTTCTGATTTGGACTTCAGAAACATTACCCAGAGAACCTTGAGTAGTCATCAGTAACCACAAAACAGTACAAGTCGCCTGCAATGCTCTTTGTACTGACTGGACCAAACAGATCCATGTGAAGAAGTTCAAGAGGAAGTTCTATTGAATGAACTTTCTTTTCCTTATGAGACTTCTTCGTCTGTTTGCCTTTCTTGCAAGCTACACAAAGTCAGGAAGCTGGAAGTTCTTGACATTAACTCTCCTCTCACAAGATCCTTCTGAATCAAGTGATTCATCTTCCTTTGACTAATGTGTCCCATTCTCCTATGCCAGGAGATGGAATCCTTCTCAGTAGCTTTAGATAGAAAACACTGAACCTCATGATCCGTTGTAGAAGCTGTTGACAGATCCAAAACATAAAGGTCTTTATATCTTGAAGCAGTCATCAGAACTTGGTCCTCTGGGATCACGTAGTCTTTCTTTAGCACGTAACACTTCTTGTTGTCGAAGATGACTTTAAATCCCTTATCACAGATTTGGGAAACAGAAAGTAAGTTATTTTGAAGTTGTTGAACGTAGTTCACCTTATCAAACTTAACTTTCTGATTTCCCCACTTCTCCCTGAGCTGTGATATAGCCTCCTTGTTTCCAGCAAACGAAACATGCCCTCCTTTTATTTGCTTGACGTTTGATAAAAGAGCCCTGTTTCCTGTCATGTGCCTGGATGCTCCGCTGTCTACAATCCACGTGTTAGTTTCAGCACTGTAGCGAACACCCTGCACATACAATGTAAAGGATTAGTTTAGGTTAGGAACCCAAGCCTTTACTGGCTTGGGTTTCCCAGAGGCATCACACATCATGAATTCAACCCATTGACCCTTAGAGGGTGAGGGTAGCTCAGGTTCCTTCTTGTCATCATTATCAGACACAGAGGATGACTTCTCTTTCCATAAGCCAGATTTGTGCAAGCCTGTTTGTGATAAACAGTCGACTGGCTAACGGGTTGAACTTTAGGTTCACTAGTTCTTCTAGGTGGAGTTAAAGAACTCCTCTTAGAAGACCTAGGTTTTGAGTCCTGAAGTTCAATCTTCTTCCTAGGTGTCTGATAGTAAGGACAATAGGAAGCAATGTGTCCACATTCTCCACAGTTGTAGCACGACCTGCTATCAACTTTATGATTAAACTTTCTTTGTGGAGATGTGTGTGACACTCTAGTAACATCACTCACTTTAGGTTTTGACTCTGGTTCTTTTGATGTTTTCTCTGGTTTAACAAAGTTAACTGTTTTAACATGTTTAACATCTTTTTCCTTTTGGTTAACTGGTTTTTGACTTGAAAATGTGAAAGATTAACATTAGAAGTCTTTTTAGGTTCTGATTTGACTCTGTTTGACCCTGACTTTAAGTTAACCTTTTCAAATTCCTTTTCCAGATTAACACAAGGCAATTTTCCCTTTGCCTTTGAAGTGGCCTCCTTTTGTTTGTTTCCAGATTCAATAGATGAACATGAGGAATCTGGATCACTAACAAGAGGAGTAGACACCACATGATCCTTGATGGGGTTATTATTTATTGGTCTAGTCTTAGTGTTCATCAAGGTCTCAGGTGGTGGTGGAACCACTTTGTAACCCAATCCCTCCCCGTTGTTTCTTTCTCTCACTAAGTGTTGGACAATGTGTGATGAACTTGTCCAACTGTGCAGTTTCTGTTTTAATGAGTTTACTTCTACTTCTAGAACTGCCTTTTGCTTCTTAGTGTCTTCTAGGGAGTTTAGATAGTACCTAATGTCATTAGCTTGGTTAAATGCAACTACTTCGTTTTCCCTAAGCTGTTTAGTCAAAAGGTCTATCTTTTCTTTGTAACTATGCTCATTTTGTTTTAATACTCTATTAGCCTCAGTGCACAGTTGCAAATCTTTTACTAAGTTATCATTATGATCTAATAACCTAGCAATTTTTCATCTATGCTATTTCTAAAAGTATCACAATCAGAACAAGCATGATTATCAAACATTTGGTCAGTGGTACTTACCTGAGTTGGTTCAGAAGAGTTAGCCATCAACGCAGCATCAGATGTCTCTGGTTCTGGTGATTCTGTCTTTTCTGTCTTTGCTGTGGTAGTCTCCTCTTTAGGCTTGTAGCTGACCTCAGTTGCAGTTGTCTCTTCAATATTTGACATCGCTATCTCAACTGCTAGATCTCCTTCACTCGCGGAATCATCGTCAATGTCTTCTACACTTGCAATGTTTGATTCCCCTGGAGAGACAACCTAAAGCTCCAATCCTGTCCTTCATCATCATGAGCAGTCAAGGCTTTTGGATCCTTGCTTGATGAAGTAGAACTGTAGCTTGCTTGTCTTGGCGAGTGAAGGACGAGAATGGGTTCCCGTTACCCGTCTTCTTTGGCTTGACACATTCTCTCTTGAAGTGCCCCTTCTCTCCACAGTTGAAGCAGGTCACTTTGCTCTTGTCAAAGCCAAATGTGGTATCCTTAGTAGCTACCAAGTTCTGTCCGGTCTTTTTCACAAACTTCTTCTTCGCCCTCCGGACAGCACTAGCTAAGGCCCACATTATGTCCATCCTCTCAAGCTCCATTTCGTCCACCTGCTCGTAGTCCTCGTCTGCCAGATGGCAGTTTCCAATCTTCCCGGCAACAAGTCCATCATAAGAATGAACCACTGCAGCCAAAAGATCCATATGCTCTCGAGCTACTTCCACAGTCACATTACCGAGGTTCTCGGTCTTCAGTCTAGTAGCATTTGCTTCAGATCCAATATAGTGGGTACAAGAAGACCCCGACGTGTCTGATCCTGAAGGAGAAGCATGTGAAGGACCCGATGAGCTAGACACAAATGCAGTCTGGAGAGGTGCTCCAGATGTCTTAGCTTGAGGCGTGGCATTGTACAAAGCTGGATTTTGAGTGTACGAAGACTTCTGAGCTCTGTACTTCATCCTAAGTGCTTCTTCTCGCAACTTTAGAATGAAGTCATTAATATCCAGCTTTGCCAGCATTCCATTCTGTCTCAGGTTAGACACGAATGAAGCCCACTTTTCAGGCAATCCGTCTGCAAAGTTAGTAACTTTCTCTTCCATGGTAGTAGCCACCCCATGTGTATGCAGTTCACTCATCAGATGGTAGAATCTATCTATAACATCGTCCAAACTCTCGTTTCCCATCGATGAGAAGTTATCGAATTCCTTCTTTAACTCCTTAGCCTTGATTGCCTTCAACGAAGCATTCCCGTCGTACCTCTTTTCCAGCTCATCCCATAGTTTCTTGGACTGCTTATTCTCTGAGTACTAGTGGAAAATGTCTTTAGGGATAGACTGTGTAATCAATGCATAAACTCTCTTCTCTGCATTGTATTTAACTTTCTGCGCGTCAGTCATCCCTCCTAACGTTAGCTTACTCCATCAGCTCCCACCGGTGTACTATACCCAATCTCGATGGCTTCCCACAGATTCGGATCCACTCCATTGAGGTAGATCTCAAAACGTTGTTTCCAGTGGGAAACTCATCTAACGTTAAGAGCTTTGGTGGTTTATTATGATTACCCACCTCACTCTCAAGCAACAGCAGGTTCTGGATCCTAGAGTCCTTCCCAGCAGTAAAGGCTGACATTTGATCTTCCATGTCGAATAACTTTAAGTCTACTAAAACAAACTGTCACTGGTGCGACTGAAGGATGCGAATGGTCTATCCGTGCGTATGAACTATGCGACTGGTTCAATCGTGCGGCTGAACTAAGCGATTGGTTCAGTCGTGCGAATGAAGCTGGTGCGTATGAACACTGCGAACGAATGGTTCAATCGTACGAATGAAGATGCGACTAGGTCCAATCGTGCGTATGGGCAATGCGAATGGAGTCCAGTCGTGCGAATGGCTCACTCGTGCGACTGAAGCTGCTGTTTTGCGAAAATTTCTAGGTTAACGTGTTTTAAGCCGTAAAATTCGAAATTTCGCAAGGTCTAATCGCCTAAGTCCGTAGAAACCAACTTTGATGAGCAGGGAACGTCCAAGATCACTTTTGACACAAAGATTGCGTTTTTAGTGCAAAAACACAAACTTTTTATCAATCTTGATTGAATCACACGTAATCAAGAGCCAAAGCTCTGATACCACTTGTTAGGACCTGGTATTTGAACGAAATACCGAGTGATTAGCGTGTAAACCAATCAAATAGTGCGGAATCCTATTTGATTGGCGATCCAATCAGTGAGAACACACGAAGAATCAATCAAGAATTGAAACTAACGTTAGAATCGATTGAGAATCGATCTAATGTGTTCTGTGAACTTGGAGAACGAATTGGGAGGCTTCTGGACGGCTAGGGTACGTCTGGAGTCGAATAGAATGAATGCTTACGTTTTTCCACGAATTGGGTTGTATTTATAGGTTATGTTGTTCATTCGGCGACTGGACCATAAGTATGGTTCAGTCGTGCGATTGAACCATGCGGTTGTTATTCATCCGCACGACTGAGTGTTCAGTCGTGCGACTGAGCCAATCTTATGTGTCAATCATACGACTGATCCAGTCTCCTGGTTCAGTCGTGCGACTGAGTCAATCGTATGAAGTTATTCATGCGTGTGGTCCATTCGCATGGGCCATTCGCATGAGAACTTCATTCTGTTAAGTTTGAATGTATTAATTATATAACATTATGTGTAACCATTCAAACAATCACAAACCTAATTAACCAATTCAATATCGACTCATTAATGAAATATTAGACATTACAAATCACAAACAATCAATCTCATTCATTAATCATTTCAAATTACATCAGAATCAGATAAACAAGATCTATTACATTTCATATCCTGATCTAGGGACATACATGCATCACATTACATAAACCCCCGGGAAACTCCCAAGTCAACCTACATCTGCACTTTCCCTCGAAGTCAGAAAATACCATTGTACCTTGGGCATGAGCCCTACCTGGGCGTATGGGCATCCTCCAGTCGCATGGCCTCCCAGGCGACTGAACACTTAGGCGAATGGGCATCAGGCGAATGGACCCTATGTGAATGGAACCTATGGGCGAATGGACACCTATGCGTATGGACTCTCAGTCGCATAGCATTCATGCGTATGGCTTCAGTCGCATGACTTCAGGCACATGGGCTTCAGTCGCATACCCTTCGTGCGAATGATCTCCAATGGCCTCCAGGCGTATGGACCTCAGTCGCATAACCTTCGTGCATATGAACCTCAGTCGCATGGCCTCCAGGCGCATGGACCTCAGTCGCATAACCTTCAATCGCATGCCTTACTGGCACAATGAACTTCAGTCGCATGACTTTCATGCGTATGGACCTCAGTCACATGCAATCGTGCGCATGACCTTGGCAAGTCCATACCTTCGCCGTATGGCCTCTAGTCGTCTCACGCCATTCGGTCGCCTAGCCCTAGCTGATGCAGAATGCAGTTCATCCCGAACGCAAACTGCCCATTTTGGCCTCCAAGCTCCCCCAAACTCGTTCTAAGCCCAAATCAACCATCCTAAGCCTTAGAAACACCTACCACAACATCATTCAGAGCACACAAGCCCGAAATCAAACCCACAAGCATCAAACCATACTCATACGCATACAAACGGGTTCAACCCCCACTTTTCAAAAACGGGTTTTATGTGTTCCAGCCCTAAAATCGTTCAAAAGTGTGTAAAAGAGGGGTCCTAGAACTCACACAACAACCCCGACGAGTAGAACTTCGATTCAACCCGCTACACTTCAACTTTCACACGCTCGTATCCACGAGAACAAAGCTTTTCTCCCTTTTCTCCCTCTCTCCCTCTATGGCAGAATTTTACAAGTGTGGGGGGGTTGGCTGCCCTCCCCTCTTATTCCCCCACTCATCAATCTTTCTCCCGTTTTGGCAAGTTTGATCCCCCGACTTTGTATTTTATTTCTTTTTCTTTTTTCGTCGGCTCCAAAGAAAATTTCCAGGTATTACACCACCCGGGCTAGTCGCGCTAGAACGATTGCACGTCAAACGGGTGTTTAATTGACCTAATTTCTGTTGTTGTGACCTGGTATTCACAGCCGAGGTCTTCATTTACATTGTTAGCTTCGGTTGCGAACATCATACACTTAGTAACTTGTTAAGTAGACTAGCTATCTACTGATATTACTTTGTTTACTGTATCTGCTTACATTATGTTCTGTTTATCAAAACCTGTGAACTCACCAATCGTGTGTTTGACACTTTAGCATGTTTCTTTCAGGTTCTTAAGCGAGCACGGATAGGATCACTGCATCATAGCATACATCTTATTCGGGTCAACTGACTACAATGACATTTTCTATCAACTTATACATTATTTGGTTTGCGCGTGTTTGCGCTATTTGAAATTACAAACTAATACGCTTCCGCATTTACTTTCATGTTTTTGTATTTAACTTTGATTTGGGAAATTTTAATGTTAAAGAGTAATAATATTCTATAAATGTTGTGTTGTTCGGTGTAACTAGTGGCTGAGATCCTGGTATGTCATGCGCTTAACGGTATTACCCCATTTGTGGAAATTGAGGGTGTGACATAGAATCATTCATTTTTTTGTAATTTTATATCTAGCTTTAGGTAGCATGACACATGAAATGTCCTTTCTTTACATCAAATTCTAATAAATTGATGGATAATTTACTATAAGCAAAAAGTATTTACAATCATTCACAAGATTGATAATAAAATAAATGTTAGTATTTTATTTTCTTTATTCAGTACGTTCTAATAAAATCATATTATTTTTAACATTACGACTAACATCTTACGGTACAAAGTTATATTATTATAACATGTTAAGAAATACCAATTGCTAAATAACATATTCTATCATCATATAACATGTTGAAACAATCATAAAACTATAAACAAATATATATATATATATATATATATATATATATATATATATATATATATATATTAGATATATTATATATATATATATATATCTATATCTATATATATTCTATATCTATATATATATATATTCTATATATCTATCTATCTCTATTCTATATATATCTGTATCTATCTCTATCTGTCTATATATATATATCGTATATTCTATATGATCTCTATATATCTCTGTCTATCTATCTGTATCTATCTATACATATATATATGTATATACATATCTCCCTATATATGTATATATATACATATATACATATATATATGTATATACATTCTACCTATATATATGCTATACATATACATATATATATCTATATATACATATATACATATATATACTATGTATATCCCTATACTATATATATATATCCATCTATACATATCTATATATATATATGTATATCTATATATATTATATATATATATATATATATATATTCTATATATATATATATATTTATATATTTTATCGTACTATCATGGTTCAATCTAAGAATTTGTCTAAGAATATATCATTAGTCGCCTATATGAAGTTCTTAGTCAACTTTTTGTTTTATTTATTGTAAGGATCGTTACAATATTTAGATTTATAGTATTTTAACATGCATGCTCGAGCTAATCAAAAGATAGCAAACATGAATATTATAGTATAACAATTATAATATAACTAAAATCAAATAGTTTTCATTTAATCGTAGAAATTGAATGACTTTGACACTAGAGTTGTATCAAGTCAGACAAGATTATAAGACCATTAGATATAAGAAATTTAGTCACTAACTTTAAAATAGATTACAATAAATGGCCATCAATATACTACTAACGATATCAAACAAAATGTAATATACTACTACCGTTAATCAAATGTTAGAAGACTAAAATAATAACCGTCACTATAAATTATTTGTAATCTTCTTGTAGTAGTAATCAAATATTAGTGCCAAAAACATGACAATAAATATAAATTAATCTAATCTGTTTCTTCATTTATACTTTTAAGTTTATAATGTAACTACTTTGTATTTCCAGCAGAGATATTCCAATTATACTATACTAGGCTAATATTTTGTGTATTACACGAGTTTAATAAATAAATTATTAAGTAATTAG
>CM046030.1:5355385-5472381 GCA_025215565.1 Flaveria ramosissima | reverse complement strand
ATCTATATATATATATCTATAGATATATATATATATACATCTCTCTCTACGTATATATCTATCCGTATATCTCTATCTATCTATATCCGTATAGAACAGAGGATGAGGGAAGAGGTTCGGAGGTTGGTGATAAGAGGTGATAACTTCCGGAGTGGAGAAAAGAGGATGAGAGTCGAGGATCAGTCTGGGAGACAGGAAATACTGGTGAAAGGGGTGCTTGTAGAAATGTGGAAAGGTCATTCAGGGGAGTGCAGAATTGGGACGGGAAAATGTTTCAAATGTGGAGGCGAGGGCCACTATGCTAGGGATTGCAAGGTGGGGAAGTGTTACCTGTGTGGCGAGATGGGTCATGCGGGAAGAGACTGTAAGAAAGGAAAACCAGAAGGATCAGGAACGGTTAAAGCTGGAGATAAGGGAAGGGGTGACGGTTCAAAGGCGAAGGCGAGGGCATTCAACATAACTCGCGAGGAGGCCAGGGCAGACCCAGAAGTAGTTTCAGGTATGTTTCTTGTAGACCATGAATATGCTTCTGTGCTCTTTGATTCTGGTGCTAGTAGGAGTTCGTGTCTGCTGCCTTTTGTCGTTTGTTGCATGATAAGAGTAGAAAGTTAGATGAGCCTTTCTATGTAGAAACAGCCATTGGTAAGTCCACTAAGGTAACTGAGGTGGTTGAGGATTGCCTGATTGAGTTAGAAGATTGTAAGTTCCCTGCTAGGTTGCATGTTATGGCCTTAGGAGGTTTCGATGTGGTGTTAGGCATGGATTGGTTAGCTACCTATGAAGCCAATATAGTATGTAGTACGAAGATAATTCGTCTAACAGCGCCCGATGGTAGTTCTGTTACGGTTCGTGGAGATAAGGTGTGCTGTGTACCGAAGGTCGTGTCGATGATCACAGCTGAAGAAGTACTTGAGGCGTGGGTGCAGCGCTTACTTGGCCTATGTAAAAGATGTGGATGCGCCAGAGCCATAATTATCAGACGTGCCAGTAGTGCGCGAGTTTTCTGACGTCTTTCCTGAAGACTTGACCGGTGTGCCGCCTGAACGCGAAATCGAATTCCAAATTGATTTGCTACCGGGAGCACAACCTGTCGCTAAAGCACCGTATCGATTAGCTCCTTCGGAGATGGTAGAACTGAGGGACCAGTTGCAAGATTTACTGGATAAAGGCTTCATCCGACCGAGTATCTCTCCATGGGGTGCTCCGGTTTTATTCGTCAAGAAGAAAGATGGTAGCATGCGGATGTGCATTGACTATCGCGAGCTCAATAAGCTGACCGTAAAGAATCGGTATCCGTTACCAAGGATCGACGACCTGTTCGATCAACTTCAGGGTGCCAGCTGGTTTTCGAGGATAGACCTGCGGTCTGGTTACCACCAACTGAAGGTGAAAGAACAAGACATTCCTAAGACAGCGTTCCGTACGCGTTATGGACACTACGAATTCCTCGTCATGTCCTTTGGTTTGACCAACGCGCCAGCTGCCTTTATGGATCTTATGAATCGGGTATGTCGGCCGATGTTGGATAAATCGGTGATAGTGTTCATTGATGACATCTTGATTTATTCAAAAAGTGAAGAGGAGCATGCCGATCATATTCGAGAAGTATTGGAGACGCTCAGAAGTGAGAAGCTATATGCTAAGTTATCTAAATGTGCATTTTGGCTACGAGAAGTCCAATTTCTGGGTCATGTGGTTAATCCCGAGGGGATCAGGGTGGACCCTGCGAAGGTTGAAGCGGTGATGCAATGGGAACCTCCAAAGACGCCATCTGAGATTCGCAGTTTCTTAGGCTTGGCAGGCTACTATAGGAGGTTTATTTAGGATTTCTCCAAGATAGCTTCTCCTTTGACAAAATTGACCCGAAAGGACGTAAAGTATGAATGGGGTACTGATCAGGAGAACGCCTTCCTAGAACTGAAGATGAGGTTAACTCAAGCCCCTGTCTTGACGTTACCTGAAGGGAACGAGGATCTGGTGGTCTACTCGGATGCCTCGTATGCAGGATTGGGTTGTGTGTTGATGCAACGAGGGAAGGTGATAGCCTATGCTTCTAGACAATTAAAGGTTCACGAGACCAATTATCCCACCCATGATTTGGAGTTGGCTGCGGTGGTGTTTGCATTGAAGATTTGGAGGCACTACCTGTATGGGGTGAAGTGCACCATCTTCACTGATCATAAAAGTCTAAAGTATTTCTTTGAACAAAAGGAACTCAATATGAGGCAGAGGAGGTGGTTAGAACTGATCAAGGATTATGACTGCGAAATTCATTATCATCCAGGCAAAGCCAATGTGGTTGCTGACGCCCTTAGCCGAAAAGGACGACCCGAACCAATTCGGGTGAGGGCTTGCCAGATAATCATGACGCCTGATGTTATGAAACAAGTGAGGGAGTTCCAGGATGAGGCACTAAGAGGGGATAGAGTCAACTCTGAACGGATGAAAGGACAAGTTTCAGACTTGGGGGAAAACACCTTGGGTGTTAGAACCCGATCTGGAAGAATGTGGATCCCTCTCTATGGGGATCTAAGGGAGAAAATCATGGATGAGGCTCACAAAACTCGATATTCCATACACCCCGGTGCCACGAAAATGTATCAAGATCTGAAGAAAGATTACTGGTGGCCGGGAATGAAGCGAGACGTGGCTAAGTACGTGAGCAAGTGTCTGACTTGCTTGCAAGTGAAGGCAGAACACCAAAAGGCATATGGGAAGATCCAGCCTTTGGATATCCCTGAATGGAAATGGGAACACATCACAATGGACTTCATCACGAAGCTACCTCGCACGGCGAGGGGAAGCGACGCAATCTGGGTGATTGTTGACCGTCTAACAAAGAGCGCCCATTTCCTACCAATTCGTGAGACGTATTCCTCTGAGAGGTTGGCAGAGCTATTTATCAAGGAGATCGTGGCTCGTCACGGTGTGCCAGTGTCTATCGTTTCGGATAGGGACACGCGGTTTACGTCCAAGTTCTGGAAGAGGTTTCATGACTCAATGGGGACTAGACTGCATATTAGTACGGCTTACCATCCCCAGACAGATGGTCAGTCGGAAAGGACGATCCAAACTTTAGAAGACATGCTACGAGCCTGTGTAATCGACTTTGGAGGGAGTTGGGATGAGCACTTACCGTTGGCAGAATTCTCATATAATAATAGTTACCATGCCAGCATTGGTATGCCACCTTACGAGATGTTGTACGGTAGGAAGTGCAGAACGCCCGTGTGTTGGGGCGACATCGGGCAGAAGGAATTGGGGAGTCTTGATGTGATTGAGGTCACAACTGAGAAGTTAGATAAGATTAAGGCGTTCATGAAAGCTGCAAAGGACCGCCAGAAGTCTTATGCTGATAAGAGGCGTAGACCGATAGAATTTGAAGTTGGTGACAAGGTTATGCTCAAGGTATCGCCCTGGAAAGGGATCATCAGGTTCCGAAAAAGGGGAAAGCTAAGCCCAAGATTCATAGGGCCATTCCGTATTATCGCAAGGGTAGGAGAAGTGGCCTACAGATTAGAACTACCTGATGAGTTGAGTGGAATTCACCCTACGTTCCACGTATCTCATCTCAGGAAATGTCTGGCAGATAATGATGCATTTGTACCATTAGAAGACATTGAAGTCGATGAACGGCTAAATTATGTAGAGCAGCCGGTGGCCATCCTTGATTGGAAAGAGAAGCACTTACGGAATAAAGTGGTTCCACTAATACGGGTACAGTGGAGACACAGAAAAGGGTCAGAATCTATATGGGAGACTGAGGAGGAGATGAGAAAATTTTACCCTCAATTGTTTGATGACTGACAGGTTTCGAGGACGAAACCTAAATAAGTGGGGGAGACTTGTAACACCCCGAAAAGTCAAAACGAGTCATTAAGGACAATGGGCTTAATTAATGGGTATTTAATAAAAGAAGGAAATGGGTTATGGGCCAAAATTGGGTTTATGGGCAAGAGCCTAAGTGATTAAGGCCCATAATCAGCCCTTAACCACCCAAATCAGCTTCATCTTCCTCATTACAACCCTAGCCACCAAAATTCGTAGAGAGAGAAAGTAGAGAGAGAAAGTGAAGAAAACCCAAGATTTGAAGCTTCTAAGGTGAAGAGGTTGAAGATCTGGGTGTTGGAGCATCAAGATCTAAGAAAGAAGCAACAAATCCAGGTAAGAATCGACCTCTAAACCCTTCTGTAGATCAAACCCGGATTCTAGGGTTTTGGGTTTTGAAAAGTTGCAAAGAATCGCATAAAGGTCACATTTTTACGTATGAAAACATGTATAAAGCTTAGATTTAGTCTCATGGATGATAAACTAAGAGATTGGACGTAAAAAGTTATGATTTTGGGTTAAAAATGGTCTGGACCGTAATTTTTATGCGATCTGCGAAACTGTGTGTTCATCCAGCGAATTTGCATATTCAATCAGCGAAACTGTGGATCTTCCTGCGAAACTATAGTTTCGCAGGTAGTTTCGCAGACATGGTTTTCCAACGAAAGTTGGGCGAAACTGGCAGTGAAACTGGCAGCGAAGATGCCAGCGAAACTGCCAGCGAAGGTGCTAGCGAAACTAGCAGCGAAACTGCTGGTGAAACTAGCAGCGAAACTGCTGGTGAAACTAGCAGCGAAACTGTTGACGAATCTAGCTGCGAAATTGCTGATCTTGCAGCGAAATTAGCAGCGAATTTAGGCAGAAAGTAACCCCTTTAAGTGTTAGCTATTCTGCAGGCTGTGTAGAGTGATCCTAGCCTTGTAAGCTTAGCCTAGAAGTTATTCGTGATATCCAGGTGAGTTCTAGATCCCCTATTTATAAGTTTTTCCATGTTTTGGGGCTATTATGCATACTAAATTTACGTTCTTAAATGACCAAGATTTTAAGGTGTTTTAACAGGAAGATCGATTTTTCTATAAGTAAATGTGCTATATAAATCCTTAAATATAAAAAAATTTTCGCGCTGACCTGGCAGCCCGGCCCCAGCCAGGGGCGTTGCCCCTTGGACCCCACTAGGGGCTGCTGCCCCTAGGACCCCGTTGTCAGGGGCTGCCGCCCCCGAACCCCCGCTGTCTCGCGGCGGATCGGTTATGGTTTATGATGACTAGTACTTGGTATGTTGTGTATTCAATAAGTTAAGTATTATATATTAAAGTGGAAGATGATAGTAATGAAAAGCGAAACTTAATGAATGTTACCCCCGGGCCCGTTTGATGATGAAAAGTCTTGCAAGCACTATGATAGACTTCACTTATGTGAGTCTGATGTATGATGATGGATCTGTATTCATGAGCGGGCTATGTGCCTTGCAGTGTGGATCAACTGTCGGGGGTTAGCTACCGTTTTCATGTGTACCGACAGGGATTGGCATTTGTTGTCAATCAACATGGAGCTCTTGCTTTGTGCAAGCTCGTTTATGATGAAAGTGAAAGATAATGAAAGAATGAAAGATAATGAACATGCTTATTATGATGCAAGTAATGATATTCTATGTTGTATGCATGGTCATTATATGAAGGATAAAGTTTATATTTTCTTATAATATTTAAAACTAGAACTCGCTCAGCGAAGCTGACTTTTATGCATAATAGTTGGCAGGTAAACGCTGATGCTGAGGATGGCACATGGAGCTACTTGGGGAGCTATGGATGGCATTCAAGTTTATGAAAATCTTTATTGTAATTTAAGAACAAGTAATATGTTTTGTTTACAATTAAATGACAAATGTATGAGTACGATGTGTTTTCAAAGGTTTAAATGAATGTTTAATTATTTCCGCTGCAATGTTTTATTATTAACTGATTTTATGCTATGGTTAACCAACTGTGAGGATTCCCGGGAACGGGGCCTTACAAGTTGGTATCAGAGCCAAAGTTTAAGAGAATTGGGTAAACTATTCTTCAAAGAAACCAGTCGTGCAGAAGCACTGGCACATGGGACAAGAGCGAAGTCAAGCTGTGGTTGAGGAAGTTAAGAAGCTGCAGGAAGCAGGCATAGTTAGAGAAGTACATTAACAAACCTAGGTGGCCAACCTGGTGATGGTAAAGAAGAGTGACAGAACATGGAGAATGTGCATTGACTTTAAAGACCTAACAACGCATGTCCTAAATCTTGCTACCCGTTCCCGGTCTTGATGATGAACCGGAATGGAGAATAGACCCCAATTTACTTCATCAGTAAAGCCCTCAAAGACCCAGAAACCGGGTATTCACCTATGGAAAAACTAACCCTCTCTTTAGTGCATGCTTCCAGGAGATTACGAAGGTACTTCAGGCCCATGTAGTCGAAGTCTGGACCAGCCAACTAATACAACAAGTACTAAGAAGGCTGAAAAAATCGAGGAGGCTAGCAAAATGAGCCATCGAGCTTGAAGCTTTTGAAATAGAATACAAGCCAAGGGTTGCAATGAGAGGGAAAGTCATAGCCGATTTTTTGATAAAAATGCCACGAGAGAAGGATAGCCGCAGTACTACCATAATGATCGAAAGTCGAGGTGATGAAGAATGGTGTTTGCATACAGATGAGGCATCAAACGATGAAGGTTCGGGCGCTCTAATAAGACCAAAGCAAGAAGAAGTGACCTACGCCTTAAGGCTAGCTTTCAGAAGCTCTAATAATAAAACAGAGTATGAGGCGTTGTTAGCAGGTCTAAGATTGGCTAAGCAGATGGGAATTGTAGGTACATGTGCCCCTAGTTTCTGAACTGAATGTAATATGTCTATAATGTCTTACACTTATGTAATAGTTGGGTACTTAATGAAATGTAAATGTTTGGTTGTGTTTATAATGTTTAATATTTCATTAATGAGTTGTTTAACGCATATTGATGTAATTATATAGGTTTGTGGTTGTTTGAATGAATCTTTATAATGTAATGATTAATGAATACATTCAAACTTAGTAATATGAAGTTCTCATGCGAATGGCCCATGCGAATGGACCATACGCATGAACAACCTCATGCGAATGACTCAGTCGCAAGACTGAACCAGGAGATTGGATCAGTCGTATGATTGTAACATGAGATTGGCTCAGTCACACGACTGAACACTCAGTCGTGCGAATGGATCAACCGCATGGCTCAATCGCACGACTGAACCATACTAATGGTTCAGTCGCCCGAATGAGCAACCCTAACCTATAAATACCACCTAATTCGTGGAAAAACATAAGAATTCATATCACTTCGACTCCAGACGTACCCTAGCCGTCCAGAGACCTCTAAAAACCTGTTCCAAGTTCACAAATCGCACTAGATCGATTCCATATCGTTCTTAACGTTTAGATTCAATCCATAATTGATTCGACGTGCGTTCTCACTGATTGAATCGCCAACCAAATAGGATTCCGCACTACTTGATTCGGTATACACGTTAATCAGTTAGTATTTCGTTCAAATACACGATCCTAACAAGTGGTATAAGAGTTTTGGCTCTTGATTACGTGTGATTCAATCGTTTTTGATACAAAAGTTGTGTTTTTTCACTAAAAAGGCAATCTTTTCGTGTCAAACGGTGTCTTAGACGTCTCCTGCTCATAAAGTTTGGTTTTTCCGGCATACGGCAATTAGGGTTAGTGAAAATTCGGGTTTTTACGGCCAAAACACCTTAAACCTAGAAGTTTTCGAAATCCAGCAGCTTCAGTTGCACGATTGACTCAATCGCACGACTGGACACATTCGCATCCCTCATACGCACGGTTGGACTCATTCGTACCTCCATTCGTACGACTGAGCAGTCTATTCGCATTGTTCAACCGCATCAGTTCATTCGCCCGACAGAACCATTCGCATAAGTTCAGCCGCACGATTGAACCATTCGCACTGTTCAATCGCACGAGTAGCCCAATCGCACAGCTCCATTCGCACAAGTGAAACAGCTTTGTTCCAAATACTAAAGTTAATCGCAATGGAGGACCAGTACTCAGCATTCACAGCAGGGAAAGACTCATGTATTCAGAATTTACTGCTACTGAAGAGTGAAGTAGGGAATCACAACAAACCCCCTAAGCTAATCACTTTAGATGAATTCCCACACTGGAAGCAACGTTTTGAGATCTACTTAAATGGAGTAGATCCTAATATGTGGGAAGCAATTGAGACGGGGTATAGTATGCCAGTAAGTGCTGATGGATTCAAACTTACACTAGGTGGCATGACTGATGGACAAAAAGTCAAGTACAATGCAGAAAAGAGAGTTTATGTTTTGCTTACTCAGTCAATTCCTAAGGACATTTTTCATCAATTTTCTGAGAACAAGCAAGCAAAGAACTATAGGATGAGCTGGAGAAAAGTTATGATGGGAATGCGTCATTAAAGGCTATAAAGGCTAAAGAGTTGAAGAAGGAGTTCGACAACTTCTCATTAATGGGAAATGAGAGTTTGGATGACGTCATTGATAGGTTCTACCACTTGATGAGTGAGCTGCACACTCATGGAGTTACAACAACCATGGAGGATAAAATGTCAAACTTTGCAGATGGGTTGCCAGAGAAATGGGCTTCTTTTGTCTCAAATCTCAGACAGAATGGTATGCTAGCGAAGTTGGACATAAATGATTTCATTCTGAAGTTGAGAGAGGAAGCATTAAGGATGAAGTATAGAGCTCAAAAGTCTTCTTATACTCAAAATCCGGCACTGTACAACGCGACTCCACAAGCCAAGACGTCTGGAGCACCACTTCAGACAGCTTTTGTGTCAAGCTCAGCTGGTCCTTCACAAGCCTCTACTTCAGGGTCCGAAACGTCAGGGTCGTCTAGTACCCAATACATTGCATCTGAAGCAAATGCTACAAGACTGAAGACCGAGAATCTCGGTAATGTGACAGTAGAAGTAGCAAGAGAGCACATGGATCTCTTAGCAGCTGTAGTCCACTCCTATGATGGACTAGTTGCTTGGAAAATTGGAAACTGTCATCTGGCAGACGAGGACTACGAGCAGGTAGATGAGACAGAGCTGGAAAGGATGGATATAATGTGGGCCTTAGCAAGTGCTGTCCGGAGGGCTAAGAAGTTTGTCAAGAAGACCGGACAAAACTTGGTTGCAACTAAGGACACTACTTTTGGTTTTGACAAGAACAAGGTGACCTGTTTCAACTGTGGAGAAAAGGGGCATTTCAAACGAGAGTGTGTGAAGCCCAAGAAAACTGGAAACGGAAATCCATTCTCGTCCTTCACTCGTCAAGATAAGCCAACTAGCAGTTCTACTTCATCAAGCAAGGATCCTAAAGCCTTGACTGCTCATGATGATGAGGGACAGGATTGGAGCTTTCGGTTTGTCTCTCCGGGAGAATCCAACATTGCTAGTGTGGAGGACTTAGATGATGATTCAGCTAGTGAAGGAGATATTGCAGTGGAACTCATGATGTCAAACATTGAAGAGACTGCAACTGAGGTCAACCACATACCTAAAGAAGGGACAACTACTACAACGTCAGAATCACCAGAACCAGAAACACCAGACTCTGCTTTGATGGTTGATTCATCAGAACCTTCTCAGGTAAGTACTACTGACCAACTTTTCAATAATCATGCTTGTTCTGATTGTAATAAATTTAGGGAAAGCATTGACTTGAAATTTGCTAGGTTATTAGATCATAATGATAGCTTAGTAAAGGATTTGCAACTGTGCACTGAGGCAAACAGAGTTTTAAAACAAAATGAGCATAGTTACAAAGAAAAGATAGACCTATTGAATAAACAGCTTAGGGAAACAGAAGTAGTAGCTTTTAACCAAGCTAATGACATTAGGTACTATCTTAACTCCCTAGAAGACACTAAAAAACAAAAAGCAGTTTTAGAAGTAGAAGTCAATTCATTAAAGCAAAAACTGCATAGTTGGACAAGTTCATCTCATATTGTCCAACACTTAGTGAGAGAGCGTAACAATGGGAGGGTTTGGGATATAAAGTGGTTCCACCACCACCTGAGACCTTGATGAACACTAAAAGTAAACCAATTAATAACAATCCAATCAAGGATCATGTGGTGTCCACTCCTCTTGTAAGTGATCCAGATTCCTCATGTACATCAAATGAATCTGGAACTAAACAAAAGGAGGCCACTTCAAAGGCAAAAGGTAAAATGCCTTGTGTTAATCTGGAAAAAGAGTTTGAAAAGGTTAATATAAAGTCTGGGTCAAACAAAGTCAAATCTGAACCTAAAAAGACTATTAATGTTAACCAATCACGTGTTTCATGTCAAAGTCCAGATAAACAAAATGGAAAGGATGTTAAGAATGTTAAAACAATTAAATTTGTTAAACAAGATAAAACATCAAAAGAAGTAGAGTCAAAACCCAAACAGAACAATGTCACTCGGGTGTCACACACGTCTCCACAAAGACAGTTCAATCATAAAGTTGATAGCAGGTCATGCTACAATTATGGAGAGTGTGGACACATTGCTTCTTACTGTCCTTACTATCAGACACCTAGGAAGAAAGTTGAACTTCAGGAATAAAAACCTAGGTCTTCTAAGAGGAGCTCATCGACTCCACCTAGAAGAGCTAGTGAACCTAAAGTTCAGCCCATTAGCCAGTCGTCTGTTTATCACAAACAGGCCTTACACAAATCTGGCTTATGGAAAGAAAAGTCAACCTCTGTGTCTAATAATGAGGACAAGAAGACACCTGAGCTTCCCTCACCGTCAAAAGGTCAATGGGTTGAATTCATGATGTGTGATGCCTCTGGGAAACCCAAGCCAGTAAAGGCTTGGGTTCCTAACCTTAACTAATGTTTTAAATTGAATGTGCAGGGTGTTCGCTACAGTGCTGAAACCAACACGTGGATTGTCGATAGCGGAGCATCCAGGCACATGACTGGGAACAGGGCACTCTTATCAAACGTCAAACAAATAAAAGGAGGCCATGTTTCATTTGCAGGTAACAAAGGAGGGTATATCACAGCTCAAGGGGAAGTGGGAAATCAGAAAGTGAAGTTTGATAAAGTAAACTATGTTCAACAACTTCAAAACAACTTACTTTCTGTATCCCAAATAAGTGACAAAGGCTTTAAGGTTATATTCGACAACAAGAAGTGCTATGTCCTGAAAAAGGACTATGTGATCCCGGAGGACCAAGTCTTGATGACAGCTTCAAGATATAAAGATCTTTATGTCTTGGACCTTTCAACGGCCTCCACAACGGATCATGAAGTTCAGTGCTTCTTGTCAAAAGCTACTGAGAAGGACACCATCTCCTGGCATCGGAGAATGGGACACATTAATCCACGAAAGATGAATCACTTGATCCAGAATGATCTAGTGAGAGGAGTTAACGTCAAAAATTTCCAACTTCAGGATTTCTGTGTGGCGTGCAAGAAAGGCAAACAGACGAAGAAGTCTCATAAGGAAAAGAAAGTTCATTCCATCGAGCTTCCTCTTGAACTTCTTCACATGGATCTGTTTGGTCCAATCAGTACAAGAAGCATTGCAGGCGACTTGTACTGCTATGTGGTTACTGATGACTACTCGAGATTTTCTTGGGTAATGTTTCTGAAATCCAAATCAGAAACATTTGAGTCTTTCAAGGAATTAGTAACTACACTGGAGTCTTTCTACAAGCTGAAGGTAAGACAGGTACGCTCAGACAACGGAACCGAGTTCAAGAATCAGTGGATGGAGGCTTAGTGCAAGGAAAAGGGAATTGTGCACCAGTTCACCTCTGCCTACACGCCTCAGATGAATGCGTTGCTGAGAGAAAGAATCGCAGCTTGATAGAGACAGCACGGACAATGCTAGCAGACTCGAAACTGCCTATCCAATTCTGGAATGAGGCAGTGGCAAATGTGTGTTACACGTTAAATCGAGTTCTGGTAGTTAAATGCTATGGCAAGACATGTTACGAGTTACTACAACGACGTAAACCTAATCTAGAGTATCTCGAACTGTTTGGCGCACCGTGCACCCTACTGAAGAAGACTCAGGAGGGAAAATTCAGCGAGAAGGCTGAAGAAGGTATCTTCCTAGGATACAACATACCGAACAAGAGAGTTTACAACAACTCAACGGGTCTAGTAGAAGTATGGTGTAACGTTGATGTTCAGAGATACACCACACCACCTACTGGAAAAGGACCCTCTTACTTTTTCGACTATGATGGATTCTTCAAGTCCTTCAACATACCTCTCTCCACTTCTGATGAAGAATTAGCAACCAAGATGTTGTATGATGTTCTAAACTCACCGTCACTAGATTCAACATCAACTGAATCACAAGGGGACTCGTCTCACCGCTCAAGGGGAGCACTCGAAACAAGTGATTCCTCCTCAGAAGATGAAGCTGTGGAAAATGACCAGAACAATCAGGAGGAATAGGTTCCAATTCCTGCAAGTCCACAAGCATCTAACATTGATGCCTCTACGTCTTCGGAACCTCAAACTCCTACTACCTCAGATACTGAACCAAATGTTCATAATCTGGATTCTGAGGTAGTTGTTCCAACAACCCCTGGATCACGCCTAAATGTCTATCATCATTTGGATAATTTCATTGGGGATGTGAGGTCAGGAGTTCAGACCAGAAATCAGCTGTACTCAGCTGATTATGCCTCGGTAATGGAAAAGGGATATCTTCATGATGGTGCATATTGTTGTTTTTTGTCTCAGTTTGAGCCAAAGTATGTCAGTGAAGCCCTGAATGATGAGGCATGGGTGAGTGCCATGCAAGAAGAACTTCTTCAGTTCAAGAAGTTAGGTGTATGGACTCTGGTAGATAGACATAAAGGTGCTAAAGTCATTGGCACCAAATGGGTCTTGAAATGCAAGAAGGATGACCAAGGTGTCATCATCAGGAACAAGGCTCGACTTGTAGTTCAAGGATTTCGACAAGTCGAGGGAATAGATTACAATGAATTGTTTGCACCCGTGGCAAGAATGGAAGCCATCCGCATCTTCCTTGCCTATGCATCGTATATGAAGATTAAAGTTTATCAACTGGATGTGAAGAGAGCATTCCTTCATGGTGAAATCCGAGAGACAGTGTATGTCATCAACTTGAGGGATTTGAAGATCCATATCATCGGGACAGAGTTTACAAACTCGACAAGGCTTTATACGGGCTTCATCAAGCCCCAAGGGCCTGGTATGAGAAACTCTCGACTCACCTTGTCAAAACACGGCTTTCGCAGAGGTGTTATTACTTGCACACTGTTTATCAAAGAGAAAGATGGTGATTTGCTGCTTGTTCAAATCTATGTTGATGATATCATCTTCGGGTCAAAGAACGAAGATTTATGTAAAGAGTTTGAAGCAGTAATGAAGGCTGAATTTGAGATGAGTGCCATGTACCGAGGAATGATTGGATCTCTCATGTACCTCACTGCCTCAAGACCTGATATCATGTATGCTACATGTCTATGTTCAAGATATCAGGCAAAGCCAAAGGTTAACCATCTGATAGGGGTCAAGAGGATATTTCGTTATCTGAAGGGTACCCCAACACTTGGGTTGTGGTATCCTCATGATGATGACTTTGAGCTCACGGCGTATAGTGACTTGGATTACGGTGTCTGCAAGATGAATTACAAGTCTACATTAGCAGGGTGTCAATTCTTTGGGAGGAGATTAGTGACCTGGTAGTGTAAGAAGCAGACCTCGGTTGCATTGTCAACCTGTGAAGCCGAATACGTTGCTGTTGCAAGTTGCTGTTCACAAATCATTTGGATTCAACAGCAAATGCGGGACTACGGTTTGAATTTCTCTTCTACTCCTATTTTTTTTGATAACTCTGCTGCAATTGCAGTAACTAAAAATCCGGTACAACATCCTAAGACCAAACACATCGGCATAAAATATCACTTTATACGTGACTGCTTTGAAAAGAACTTAATCGATGTGGTAAAAATAAATACTGATTTTCAACGCGCTGACCTCTATATAAAGGCTTTTGACATACCACGTTTTCTATATTTGTTAGCGGTCAACGGCGTTAAAAAGAAAAGTGATGTAATTCCAGATGATGACCATGTTTAGTCCGATGCATTTAGTAAATTTTTATTTTTATTTTTTTATTTATTCTATTTTCAATTTAAATTAAATTCATGTTATTTTGTTGTCTATTAAAATCCTAAAAAGCGTAAATCGATTACGATTTTAGAATTTTAGGGGGAGAATAGGTCAGCCAGTAACATTAAAAAAACGAGGGAGAAGGAGAGGCTAGCTGATAGAAAGTAGATCGTATCTGTGATACCGATTCAATGACTTTGGAAAATGATAGTACACAGGAACAAATCAATTGGGACTTTAAAATGTTTAAAGTGGATAAGATGCCAAATTCAAAGTATAAGTCTGTGTAGTCTGAGCAATATAAAAGGAAAAATGATAGAAAAACTGGTTACTACTAAGGTAACACAACGAAAGTAGACCTAGAGATTGCTAGACCATAGATGATATGTCGGTAGATTCAACACAATAGATGATTAGACCTGGTTGGTGATCTCAAGATCAAACTAAGTTGTTCAACTCACTGTGGGTTTCCATCTTATCACTGGTTAACACAATCAATAATATTCTAATAAGGGGTGACGAGCAAATAAATGCCACAAATGTGAGCGGATGACCATAAATAGAGCAAAGCACGAAAAAAGAAAAGCAAACGCTATCAAGCTAATAACTTATGTTGTTGGTGCGTTATGTGCAAAAGAAAAATAAAGATGCTCTAACAAGAAGATAGGTTGTGTGCCTCTCTGCTGTGCGACGGCACTGACCTGAGGATAAGCATAACCTAGATATTCTAGAATTCATTGTTGTTTGCCGCCTCTCTGTTGTGCGATGGCACTGACCTAAGGCCTGGCTTCTCTTTGAAAGCTCTAAGAATAGTTTCTTCTTGTCAAAATACCCGTCGACCGCTCAAAATCTCCTGAGGAATGTTGATTACCACATAAGCGTGGGATCCACAAATGTTGGTTGAAATAATTAAACCTTAAACTATCACCAATCTGTGTTAAAAGTCTGTGTATGGATTTAATAGGACCAGTATACTGACAATCATCGTGGCTACAATTCTTGAAAGTCTAAATCAATGTGGGGATCTAATAGTACCAGTATGATTTCCTAAATTTGCTAACGACTCTGGATGAAAAACAAGAAGTGAGCATCAAAAAGTTTTTGATAACATGTCCCCAAATGATTTGACTTTCCTGTATGATTCCAAATTGAATTGGTCCAGTTATGGTTAAAATAAATTGAAGCTGCCTATTCCGGAACTGAATCCATTAGATTTCTATCTTAGGATTTACACCTCACACAAAAAGTCAAAAACAAGTTTAGTTTTGTACTTCAGCTTATGTCTTTTATTTTTTTTAAATTTAGTCAATTCAGTTTGTTTAATATCGGACTACATCATGGAATTCAGTAATGGAGTAAATCACCTAAAAGGGTCACGTCTGAGGTGACCACACGTGCTTTCAAAAGATAAATGGGTCACGTCTGAGGTGACCACACGTGTTTTCAAAAGATAAATGGGTCACGTCTGAGGTGACAAAGTGTTTAAAAGGATCACGTCTGAGGTGGTCAAAAGTTTTTCAAGTTAAAATGATCATGTCTGAGATGATCAAATATTTATAATGTTAAATCAACAGTTTAAAAGGGTTTAAATGTCAAACGGTCATAAAGTCAAAAAAAATCATGAGTATGACCCATTCGCATGACTGGACCATGAGTATGGACCAACCGTACGAATGGACTTTACTCATGCCTTATACAGCCGAATGGACATGAGTACGGACCATTCAACCGAATGGCTTATCAGATTGAGCCATTCGACCGAATGAGAGTGTGCGAATGAGTCAGTCGCCCGACTGAACTCCAGTCGACCGACTGAAGGTGATCGACTGAGCCAATCGCACGACTGAGGTCCATTCGCCCGAATGAAATGAGCGAATGGGTCCTGTCGGCCGATTGAACTCAGATTCAGTATAAATAGGGCACAGTCGATTGCATTCGACTCATCACCCCCTAATCGCCCTTAAATCGCATAGCCTACCGTTACTCTGCCAAAATTTCACCAGACCAAGATCCTATACTTCTATTGACATTCTGACGTTTGTGTGCGATTATACAGGTAACATGAGTTGAAATCTCACCGAAATTTGGAGGAATGGTGCCCGAATCTGTGAAATAAGACACTCACAAGAACCGTACCATTAAACGGACTAATAACCTACTTAAACCAAGTAAAATGTTAAAACTAAAGTTATTAGGTTATTAGTTAAGTGATTGCGAGTCTAAAGAGCCATTACACAACGTTTAATTTCATGAATTGGTCAAGATTCGAATCTCAGTCAACCGAACAGTTGGTCATGCGACTGGTCGTCAGGATGAACTCCAATCGCACGATTGAGCTGGCCGAATGGCTCAATCGGACGAATGGATCATACGAATGACCTCAGTCGGCCGACTGAACCAATCGCATGCTCAATCAACCGATTGAACTCAGTCGCCTGTTCATTCACCCGACTGAATCCAGTCACATGACATGACAACCGACTGAATCCAGTCGCATGACATGACAACCGACTGAATCAGGTCGCATGACATGATAACCGACTGAATCTAGTCGCATCACATGACAACCGACTGAACAAAGCGCATGCTCAGTCGTGCGTATGAGCTCAATCGCACGA
Source organism: Flaveria ramosissima (assembly GCA_025215565.1). Lineage (NCBI taxonomy): Eukaryota > Viridiplantae > Streptophyta > Magnoliopsida > Asterales > Asteraceae > Flaveria > Flaveria ramosissima. Next base: position 5,455,775 of record CM046030.1, on the reverse strand, counting down.
CTAAACTTCAGTCGCATAGTTCATTCGCACGACAGACCAAAACGATTCAAATTTAGGAAATTCAAATGGCTATTATCTTACACACACTAACGTTTATCTATATTGTGTAACAGATGGCGAGTCGCTGGACCATGAGCACGAAGCACAACATATGTGCTCACCTGGATCTGACTTCGAGGAATGCTGCAGAGTTCTCGGGCATCATCACATTCCTACGGAGATCTAGGATATTCCGAGCTATCTCGACGGCGTGTACTCCTTACCGCTCAGTCCAACAGGCTTTCTGGGAAAGCGATGTAGTGGACAGGTCCTCGGATCCCCATTGCATCAGGAGCTCGATATTGGGCGAGGCTATTGAGATCACAGAGGACGATCTCCGGACTGTTCTAGAGTTTGGGGATGACGCTGATTTGTCCCACCCGTCTACACCCACTTACTGTTCGAGGATGTTTCATGAGGGCTAAGTACTCTGGGGACATCAATGCAGGTGTGCTCAACAAGAGCAATCTGTGCCCCCAGTTCAAGTACCTCGCCCATGTGCTACTCAAGTGCATAGCTTCTCGGAAGGGAGGTTTCGACGAGCTTTCCGATCAGATACAGAACGCTTACGCAGCGTTAGTGCTGAACCACCCGTTCAGTTTCTCCAGGATGATCTTCAACTATCTGGTGGAGAACATTGAGGGGAAGGGGAAGGAGGGATTTTGTATGTACCCTAGATTCATGCAGATGATCATTGATCAGAAGCTCCCTCACCTACCTAAGGAGAAGGAGGATGCGGTGGTGCTCGAGGTGATGGATGATACCACCTTGGGCCGGATGAAGGTCTACAGGGGGAAGCAGGTGAAACCCCCTGTGAGACGACTTTTTGGGCATTTGATTCGAATGGACTACGTGGCGCCAGCGAAGAAGAAGTGGCGTCACGATGATAGTGACTCAGATTCTGAGTCGATTGTGCTCCCATCCGATGATTCTGATGATATTGACAGTGGTGATGGTGGAGATACTGGTCCCACCCACTCTAGGGCCACTACCGCAGATGTTATATCTCCATCATCCACCCACAAAGGAGCTGAGACGGCAGGATTCCATCTGGACTTTCAGCCTCATGAGGAGGACGAGTCAGACGAGGAGCCGTTGACTCGGACGGTGGGCAGCAAGGTGGTTGCCACCAAGAGAGGGATTAGGGCGGTAGGTGGACGCCAGGGTGAGTCTGGGGAGGTTGTTACTGATCCATCTTACACCCCAGACCAGCCCAGCAGCCAAGGGGGAGCATCCTCCTCGAAGGGATCGAGGAAAAAGAGGATGGCTCAGCCGCATGGGATGAAGAGTAAGAGAAGGAGATTCACATTGATCAACACCTCGTCTACCACCACCACCACCACAGCTACCACCACCACTACCACACCCTCTACCACTATTACCACACCACCCACCACTACATCCATCCCATCTACCACCATATCTACCACACCCACTCCACCACCTCTTTCATCTATACCAACCCCAATCTTCACCACTGCCACCACCACCACCACTAGCCACCATGTCGGCCCATCATCACACCCCGTCTATACATCTGGATCACCTCTACCTCCCAGTGGGGTAGAGGAACAGCTCTCGGCACTTAACCGTATGGTGCTGAGGCTGTTGGCTGCCGATGACGAGAAGACTGCTCAGATTCGTAGCTAGTAGACCTTACTGCTGCACAATCTCTGCAGATATCTCAGCAGGCACAGCAGATAGAGCAGCAGGCCCAGATGATGGATGCATAGCGCGTAGAGATGTCCCAACTCCGGGAGCGGAATGCCCAATCAGCTAAAAGGATAGAGGAGTTGGAGACCACCAACAAGACCATCATGCTGCGGCTCAAGGGATCAAAGGACGAGCCTCTAAAGATCAAGGAAAGAGATGGAGATGATAGTGATGATGACAGTGATGATGATGATGATGACGATGGTGATGACATTGAGGATGATACTGATGCTGGTGATGATGCTGGTAATGATGATGTTGATGATGATGAAGATGACACATCTGCTGCGGGTGCCACACCTGCAAGTGAGAGGAGGACAAAGAAAGCACAAGATCAAAGTGCCTCCACAACCGCCCCGTCAGCAGAAGAGAATATGATCCAAGACAAGAGTAATACTTAGCTGTTTTTGTTATTTAAATCATATGTATTTGAATCTTGTATCATATTAATGAAATGAATGTTTATATTTAATGTTGATGTTTCTGTTTTGATTATTAACTAATGATTGATGTGTTGAATGTCTAAATCAAGCAGATCCAAACTTTCAGAGGGATGAATATGATGTTGCTCCCCTCCAACAGATCAAGACTCAGCTCACGTTGATTCTTGATCTGCAGGGTATAGTCAGGAGATCGGTGATGTACACTCCTGAAGAAGGAGAGATCATTCACAATCTCACTGACGAGCAAATAGCATAAATGTTCAAACTAAATGTCGACGAGATCGTGAAAGACGCTCCAACAGTCCATGTGGAAAGTGACAACGAGCTCAACGATGTAGATGAAATCGAGATTGAAGATGTCACTGACCAGCATTATCCAGAGTACACTTACAATGCGGGTAATGTCATTCCCAATCTGGGAGACAATCTAGTCAGTGAAACCTTGGAGACTCTGGATAAACTGGAACAAGAGTCAGACAAGACTGAAGATAAGGCCCAAGCCTCGGATGCTGAAGTTAATATCAGAAAGGCTGAGTGGGCTACATGTTTTGAAGAGATAAGAGCCCAACGAAGTGCTTCAAAGTCGACTGTCTACACCAAGCTGTACAAAGTGAAGAAACATCACAAGGTGTCGAGCAGAATCATAGCATGGGCATATTTTGAAGATCTCAACGTTTATCTAGTTAAACGTGAGCAAGGGATCGAGTACTTTAGGTTCCCACACGACCTGAAGACTCTTCCTGGATTTGAGCCGAACCAGTTAGCGCAGCTGAAATTGCTATACGCTGATCCACGCAAGATGTCTGGATGGTTTGAAGCAGCTCTGAAGAGAGAGTACCACACCAGATGGGTCAACTTCAAACCTCAACAACCAACGAGGTATATCCGAAGGTCTGAGGTTGATACCATAACTGGAAAACCAAGAATAGTGCTGAAGTGGAGTCCTCCGCGCATCATGTCTAAAATCCCACTACGGGAAATGCCACAGGACTACACTCCACACTTCAAATGGTGGTACTATGATTGGAGGACAGGAAAGGCAGTCATAGTCTTGAACAAAGAAGGCAAAATGGATACTATCAGGGTATTTGACCCGATGTGGCTCACAAACTTATCTGCAAATGATGTGTACACATTATACAAGTGGCCACTATTCTATGACTCTCAAGATATTGTACAAGCTCTACAGTTTCAGAATGTTATACGACTCTGCTTTGCGTTTGAGATACATGCAGGAGTTACAAAAGAAGAGAAGTACAAGAAGTATAAAGAGGTTATGAAGAAAGTAAGACATTAGATGAAACTAGGTCCAAAGGGGAGTTTGTAGGTACATGTGTCCCTAGTTTCTGAACTTAATGTAATGTGCCTTTAATGTCTTACACTTATGTAATAGTTGGGTACTTAATGAAATGTAAATGTTTGGTTGTGTTTATAATGTTTAATATTTCATTAATGAGTTGTTTAACGCATATTGACGTAATTATATAGGTTTGTGGTTGTTTGAATGAATCTTTATAATGTAATGATTAATGAATACATTCAAACTTAGTAATATGAAGTTCTCATGCGAATGGCCCATGCGAATGGACCATACGCATGAACAACCTCATGCGAATGACTCAGTCGCAGGACTGAACCAGGAGACTGGATCAGTCGTATGATTGTAACATGAGATTGGCTCAGTCGCACGACTGAACACTCAGTCGTGCGAATGGATCAACCGCATGGCTCAATCGCACGACTGAACCATACTAATGGTTCAGTCGCCCGAATGAGCAACCCTAACCTATAAATACCACCTAATTCGTGGAAAAACGTAAGAATTCATATCACTTCGACTCCAGACGTACCCTAGCCGTCCAGAGACCTCTAGAACCTGTTCCAAGTTCACAGATCGCACTAGATCGATTCCATATCGTTCTTAACGTTTAGATTCAATCCATAATTGATTCGACGTGCGTTCTCACTTATTGGATCGCCAATCAAATATGATTCCGCACTATTTGATTCGGTATACACGTTAATCAGTTAGTATTCCGTTCAAATACACGATCCTAACAGGAATTAAAAAAGTCCACGCTTATGTGGACTCACTGCTTGTAGCAAACCAGATTAACGAGTCTTATGACGCAAAGGAAAAAACAACGAAACTATACTTGGAAAAGGCAAAGATGATGATCGGCAATTTCGAAAGATGTAAGGTCTCGCACATCCCACGAAGCAAAAATAAGAGGCGGACGCTCTCAGCAAGCTAGCCTCTGTTACTTTCGGCCACCTAGCTAAGGAGGTCAAAGTCGAAGTACTACAAGCCCCATCGATCAAAGAAGATAATGTAGCTTCAGTAGAAGGTATGGAGGAAGGATGCTGGATAAGCCCAATCATCTAATTTCTGGCAAGCAGTGACTTACCCAAAGGAAAAGGAGAAGCACAAGCAATACAAGCAAAGTCACAGCATTATGAATTACAGCAAGGGGTCCTATACCGCAAGTCATACATGGGACCACTCCTATATTGCCTCACATTGGATGAAGCTAATTATGTAATCAGGGAGATACATGAAGGTATGTGTGGGATACATGCAGGTCCAAGGATGATGGTAGCCAAGGCAATAGGAGCAGGATACTATTTTCCAGGCATGCATAGAAGTGTTGTTGCTGAAATCCAAAAATGTGAAAGCTGCCAGAGACACGCCCCCATGTGCCACCAACCGAGGAATGATATGATTCCCGTTACTGCCGCTTGGCCCTTCAAAAAATAGGCAATGGACATCGTTGGCCCATTCCCAGAAGCAGTTAGGAAGGTTAAATTCCTACTAGTAGCGGTCGACTACTTCACCAAATGGGTGGAAACCAAAGCTTTGCGTCAATTACGGGGCAGCAGGTTAAGAAATTTTTTTGGGAAAGCATTATATGTCGTTTCGGACTCCCATTGTTTATCGTAACAGATAATGGGAAACAATTTGTTGAAAACTCTTTTAAGGCATGGTATGAAGAAAGATCCAGCAAGTCCTAACTTCGGTGGCCCATCCCCAAGGTAATGGTCAGGTCGAAAGGGTGAATACGAGCATCGTTGAAGGAATTAAGACACGCCTGGGTTTAGAAGGAAAGAATTGGATTGAAGAATTACCAAACGATCTTTGGGCTCACATGACCATGCCAAAGACCAATCATGGTGAGACCCCCCAGTCTAACTTACGGATCAGAGGCTATGATACCTGCTGAGGTCGGAATGCCAACAACTCGTGTCTTGCAAGCTTCAAGAACGGACAATGAGACAGAGTTGCGGTTAAACTTGGATCTCCTAGAGGAGCGAAGGATGGTAATAGCAATCCGGGAGGCGAGACACAAGAAGGAATTGGAAAGATATTACAATTCCAGGGTAAAGAAACAACTATTCAAGCAAGGGGACTACGTCTTGTGGAGCAATGAAGCAAGTCGAGTTGAAAGTCGATGAAAACTCGGACCGCGTTAGGAAGGTCCCTATCAGATCATTGAAGTATGAGAAAATGGAGCTTATAAAATAGGAAATTAGGACAGAATACCCATGCCACGAACTTGGAATGGAGCTCAGCTGCGACGGTGCTACATGTAGTAAATAGTAGATAGGAATGTTGTAACTCGTTTTTCCTTAGAAAGAAGGTGCATGCGAGCACCGGCAGTTACACTTAATCAATGCAGTTTTAAATGTTTGAAAACGTTTAAATATCAAATCACATGGCAAACCATAAAACCATGACAGTTCAACAGCCAAGAGAGAGAGCGTGAGATCTGTGGCAAGGTTTAGTAAAGTCAAACAAAACCATTTAATCAAAGTGCACAAACGATGTCGTAACTGGCCGAGGTAATCCAAAAAGATTAGACCGGAACAAACAATAAAACCATAAGGGACTATGCCACGAGCAAACAAGCAACCAAAAATAGTTTATTATCATATTGCAACAAACGACGTTATTCGTAACCAAATATTGAAGAACAACCAATAGACATTACTTAAGCACATGATTGCACTTTGGCAAGTAACCAATGCCAGGAAACAGGGCACCTAATAAACAAAACAAAACGTTCAAATCACCAAACATAAAGGAACAAAGCAAAGCCGCGACAAGCTGCGACTGAAACCAGTGACCCTGGCTGCGGCTGGGGATTCACCATGCCATTCAAGCTACGACCAAGTACTTTTGTATGAAAAATTTAAGGTGCTAATAGCAACCAGAAAGTCGATGATAATCTGGGGGCACCATAAGCACTCCAAGCCGCGGCCGAAGACCATGAGCAAAGGTTAAGCCGCGGCCAGGAGGCGTCCAAGTATACCTAGCAATCCGAACGAAGATCATAAATATAGGATAGGATGTCAAAGCTTAGTACCATTAGCGATGCATAAAGAAAGTACCACAAAGTCAAGTACAAGTTCGAAAACATTACACGAATACAAAAGAGAAATCCTAAATGAATTATCTAAGCATCATCAAGATCCAGAGCCGAAGGGGCTAGAAACGAATTGATTTCCTCAAGGTTGGAGTCACACATGGCGGTGATAGCTTCAGTCATAGGAAAAATAGACTTGTCAAAACGGTCGGATTCCCCCGTAGCTTTCTCAATGCATTTTTGTCAAAATTCTTAGCTTCCTTGGGTTTCTTGCCTTCCGCAGCATGGCGGGCACCATCCAACATACCCGTATTATACCCCACTTTATCTGAGAGGCTGTTGATCTTAGCTAAGATATCAAGACACTCTTCACTATAGCGGATTTTATTAAAAGCCAAACCTATGCCATCTGAGATAACTCACCTCCTCTAAGATGCAAGGCGCGAAACCTGTTCCTCAAGTCCTGAAATACAGCCCTCGGAAACCTGTTTGTTCTCTTTCAATTCAGAAGTGAGGCGTTTCATTGCAGCATGCTAAATGCAGAGTTCTTCCTGAATGCCACTAAGGTCCTTAGAAAGGTTTTCTTTTGCAGCCTCAAAAGAGTCACAACGGGAATTAAGAGACATGTTCTCGGTCTCCAACCTTGAAACCTGCTTCTTAAGCTCACGAATCTCTCTTACACCTTCAACCCAACGGCCATGAATTTCAACAAAGGATAAAAACCCATTAACTATAGCAGAGCAACCAACATTAGACAACGCCCTATTCTTCAAACCCTCACCACGATAAAATTTAGCGGGAGTGTGAGATGCAAACATAAACTGCCTGCATAACTCTGGAGTTTCGAACATAGTACCGTTAGTCAAATCCCAGTCAAGAACAAATTGCTCACCCGTGTTCAGATCGGTGTCCTCAAACGAAGCAGCCATTTTTCCTTTACCAGAGTCGCCCTGACCAGCGAAGGATGGGTCATTATGTTCAAACAGGGAATCGATGCTTTCACCATCTGACTCCACACTAGAAGACACCCCATCCGTGCCTAAGGGACCTTCCTCGCAAACCGCGGCAGAGATGGAAGGAGGAGGTGACACCCTCGGTTTAAGACCAGGACCACCCAACCCTTTTTTTGCGACTCATCTTGGACCGACTTCCTTGGGGGACAGGGTCACCATCACCTTTTCGTTTGCGGGAGGGCGGTGGAAAGGATTCACCCGGTTAAACAACAAAACCAGGAGTTCTCTCCAATAAAGGGCTAGAACCCTCGGGCAAAGTTTCGACTTGTTATGTTACGTCCTCCTTGGCAGACAACTTCATACGTACAAAGAGACCCGCCCCTGTGAGAACATAAAAATAGCAATAGTTAGAAATGTAGTCATATATGGCGAAGAACAAGAGGGAGATCACTTACGTTTCCCTTGATAAGTCATGCATAGAAGCATGTTAGAATCAATCCAGTTGCGACTAATACCGGCCATCACAAGAAAATGTTGAGAATAGCAATGAAGGGGGGTGCGTTCAGCTTTTAGAAAGTAATAGGAAGATAAGTCATACGTGTTGGTTTTTGGGAAAGGATCCTGAATACACTTACCGACTTCCAACTAGTGTATCTCAAAAGGCATTACTCGAGCGGAAATAAAGAAAAAATGATCCTTCTAATGTTTTAGACTAGTAATGGTACGCGACACAAGAGGAGGGTTTGGTGTTTTTCTTTTCTCAAATGTCAACCAGTCGCCTACCATAGTCAACTTGTAAAACGCCCTAAAAAGGTTTATTTCGGGCTCCAAGCTATGAGCATGACATGATATCTCAAAATGATATACCTTGATCAATCCCAAAGGGACAAGCTGTGCTAAGTGAATGTCATAGTATCTAAGAGGTAAGCATAAAAAATGACTGACTGGAACCCAAAAATTAAAAAATAAAGAACGAGGTGTATAAGGCTATCTTCCCGTCAGGGGCATCCTTCACGGTCGACGCAGGGGGAGGAACAAGGGGTTTTAGGTCCGGAGGAATACCATAGCGCACCACAAAGTTATTCAGGAAATCTTGAGAGATGACCGAGGTTTGAAGCCCATATCATTTCTACAATCCATTTGAATACAAAAATAGCAAGTGTGAAAGACTTACAGGGTAGAGGCAAATTTATAGGGAAATCAAGGAGATAAAGCCCAGCCTATTCGCAAGTTCCAAGGCGCTAATAATGGGCCTAGGGCTGCGGCTCGAGGAACGTATGACAAGGGGTCGGTTGACACATCAAGAAGCCTTCGGGTGATATCAATCAGAAAAGGGAGTAACAAGATAGAAGAAGTACAACCGTCAAAAACCAACTACTACTATTTGTTATTCTAATGATATGGTTGACACCATAGCATTGGACTCGGTGGACATCAAGGGGTATCACCCTGAAACTATAGTGTTAAAATTAGAGCAGACAACACCCCCAGCTGCGGCTAGGGTACGCACCCCCAGCTGCGGATGGCACTAATGCCGACATATTGAAGAAGGCCAAGACTAGAGTAAGAGGACCTTAGTTGCGACTCACCTAGAAGATGATTACAACATCTACCTAAAGAAAAAGAAAGAAGTATAGTAGACCATTATTAGCGGAAACACGAGCCCAAGCTGCGGCTGGGAGGGATAGACCCAAGCCGCGGCTGAAAGGTTAAGCCCAAGTCATATCGTTTCCTTAAGTCACACTGTTATGATGAAAATCTGATAAAACAATACCCGAGTACTGTTTTATCAAAAACCCTTAGAAACCGATGAGGTTTTAGAGAGTTTGTGATGAACACGTTTGAAAAACAGTGTATGAATGCTATTTTGAGCTTTTAACACACAAAATCTTCTACAAAAAGCACAAAAACATATTAACACATCATGTTTTCAGCATATTATGTATGTTTGAAGTAGAAGAAGATGATTATGATGATTTTTAGCTTGAAATGTATGCTTTGAAGCTAATGAACCTCAGATATCTTGCTGTAGAATAAGAGAATCGAAAATCAGTGTTGATTTGAGCCAATGCTCAGATAACACATGATGAAATCAATCAAGAATTACACACACGATGTTGTTTGATGATTTCTCCAAAGATCTTTTCAAATCTCTCATTCAACAACAAACAATAATCATGGTGCGGAAACACATGATTAATTCTATGATATCAGTGTGTGTGTGTGTGTGGTGTGTGTGTGTGTGTGTGTGTGTGTGTGTGTAATATGAATGCTTGAATGATAATAACTGCTTGTTTGTATTGATTGTTCAAAAGCTTACAAAGGATTAGGGTAGTATGCTATTTATAGCCTATACAAAAAGCTATTTATAATTACTAAACTACCTTTATGTAAAACAAAATTACATAAATAATCCTTAGTCTATAAGTTGTCCGGTGTGGATGATAGACTGTCCGATGTGCATGATCAGTCGTCCGCTGTGAACACTTGAATGTATTTCTTGTTAGATGTCTGTTGTGGAGTGTTCATCCGTTGTGGATGAACATCCGTTGTGGACAGTTCATCAGCTGTGGACTAGCCATCCGTTGTGTAAGCTTTGGTCATCCGCTATAGACACTTAGAAGCTTTTCTTCATCTGCTGCAGACTCTTGTTCATCCGTTATGGAAGGTCTTCATTTGCTGCAGACACTTAGCAAAAATTCTTTTTTATCTACAAGCCTGAAAAGGAAATTTAAGTTACATTAATGTATGTTATGAATGTTAATGATGCTAATGTGTTAGCTAATGATTGTTTGAATGTTGAAACACATTATGTTTAATTATGGCAAGCATTATCCTTCTTAATGCAATTATTGAGTCCAACAAATAGGATGAGCCAAGTTTTCGTCTACAACACTTAGAAAATATTCGTGATAACGGAAAATAAAGCAGTATGGTAACAAAGGAAGTCATTCATTGGTCATGAAGGAATAAGAAAAGGATACAAAACGACAAGACACACAAAGACAAAATCTAACAGAAAATCAGAGCAAGCCACAAAATTTCCAAGTCAACTACAAAGACATATACCATTAATCCTAAGTCAGAAACCCTTTGTCTCAAGAACGTAATGAACCTTCTAACTAAGAGAATTCAAGTCAGGTTCATTGACCACAGACTACCAGAAATAGAACCAAGCTATGTTTTATCTGGATCAACAGGCATTATAAATACTTCGTTCACTCAGAAGGTATGATTCATTTAGAAAACACTACTCCAACCATCAACTCTTAGAATCTTCTATCAAGTTCCTTTTATTTCACATACGTACTTATTCTCACACTGGAGGTTGGTCACGGGGAAAAATCCCTTCTACCAGTGGCGAGACTCACGATGTTGCTTTTGTCTTACATATACTCATTCCAACCCAAGCCCAAGCCAACTCATGGCCTGACTTCTGGTGGCAACCCCATCCCTGCATTGCTCCTCGACCTTAATCTCTTGATTAGGATTTGTGTAGCAACATAGAATTTCTTTCTTTCTTCTGTCTCTTTTCCTTTTTCTGGATCAATTGCTTCTTGCAATCTGTTTGCCCCCAATATAATCTTCATCATTACTGACCATGTTGTGTAGTTGGTCAAAGTCAACTTTGGGGCTTATAGAGAAAAGCTACTTGTCAGTTCTTTAGCGGTCAGTGCCTGAACTACTTGCCCTGTGTTTCCTGCATTACCACCATGTATCATGTCTTGCTTCTGGTTTCTTCTTCTTCTCTGATCAAACAACTTCTTGCAATCAGACCTTCCAAAAGTTCTAGTTTCTGATCAAATTTCTGGACTCGATCATCAATGCAAGATCACCAATCTAATGAGGGACTAGAAAATTCTTGACATTTCTTCTTGTTGCTTGGTTGAGAAGTCTTGAACTAATCCTACAGAACTATTCTTGATCAGTTCCTAATAGACAATTCTTTAAATGCTGCAATTGTTCTTGAGCGACTGCAATTCCTCAATTGCTAGATTGGTCCTTCAATTGAGCGGTGCTCTGATACCAATTTTTGGATATTGACCTTTCATTCAAACACATAAACACTGATTTTGAGGAGGACAACCATAACTCTTTCTATTAATCAAAATCAAAACGATTAGGTACAAAATTTAGAAACCAATCTACTCTTATTTAACCTAATTTGGACCGACTCATAACCTTGGCAAACATAAATAGACTCAAAATCAGTGAACAAATATAAAACCAAACTTTTATTAAACTGACGAAACAGACCCTCAAACTTTCATAATTAATAACTCAAGATTAAAGTTATCAGGGAAGACCATAATCAACAATATTTTGTTTAAAGAGAATAGGACGAGGATCTGATATCCTATTATTAAGAACCATAGCATCAATGGGGGAATTTGACCAACTAAATTATCCATGATAAGAAAAACAGTCCAACTGACGGAATTTTTGACAAGAAGAAACTCGTGTGTATTTAAACCCACCCGTTGGAACATCAACAAATCATTAAATTGATTAGCCACATTACAATTAAAATTACAGCCCGATCTTTCATCCAGAAATCTAACTGTGATAAAATCACCAAATGCTAGTAAGTAAATTCTGAAGATCTTCCTGGCACCCTATCATATCGTAACCAAGAAGTCTCCCCAATTCAATGTGTTTTGAAAACTCCTTGATCATGGAAACATTGTTAAGCTTTGAATCCCCATGGGCCATGTCTAATAATCAGTAGAAAAATCTGGTATTCTATAGTCTTGTAAGGATTCCTTAAGTCTGATGCAAACCAAAACATCCAATGTCTCACTGCAACACATGCACTAAGTACTGAAGTAGGAAATGCTTCGGAAGTTTTACACCATACACTAGAAAATACTCTAAGTGTAAAATCTTCCGAAGCCAAGACCAATATCTTACGAAGCCAAACATGAAGTCTTCCGAAGCCTCAGAGACAAAGTCTTTCGAAGCTTCAACCTATGAAGACAGATTTCTTCCGAAGACTTTTAGTAAACATGCTTTATCTGATGTACTGTTCCATAAAGCTGGACACCTTTCCGCTGCATCTCTGTAAAGTCACCAACTTACATGAGTTGGTGAAAAGGTCCATGCTTTTGGTAACTGTACATTGAGGTCTTGAGTCTGTAACTTTCTACTTTATGTACTTTATCTTTTTGTAATAGATAAGGATGTGAGCTATGGCATGTCATAGTCACAAGGTCAAAAGGCAGATATGCCTTTTGATCCTACAATTGATTTTGTTAGTGTCTAGTCAATTGTATCCAGCTGGCTTTCAAAGTATAGCCGGCTGTAGGTTGTAGTACAAGTTCTTGTATCTTTCTTTATGATTGTAACACTTGTAAAAGAACTTGAGAAAGCAATATACTGCCTCCTTGAAACCCAACTCTCTTGTTCTGTCTCTTTACTTTACTTGTGTTCTTTGTATCAACATATTGGTTAATCCAGTTCACTGTTTGATCAAGTTTAGTTATTCTCCTCATTGTGTTGTTGTGTTGTAATTTGTTCAAGCCCTTAACCGGTCCTGCAATTGGTATCAGAGCTTTTCAGGCTCTTGATATAAGATCTCACCATCTTAAGATCTCTCACACACACAAAACTAAACTCTCCAAATGGCATCCATCTCAAATACTGATATGGAGACTGGAACCATGAACAAATCCCCACTGATCACTCTTGATGACTTTGACACCTGGTGTATGAGAATGGAAGGTTTCATCAGATCTCTAGACTCAAGAATGTGGGAATCTGTTGAGAATAGACCTTTCATACCCAGCACTCCTTCTGCTACTAGTGCTGGTATGATTCCAAAATATGTGGCCAACTACTCTGATGAAGATAGGAAGAGAGTAGAGATTGATAGGAAGGTCATGACTGCTCTTCAGACTGCTCTTCCAAACTCTGTGTACAGAGGCATTAAGAAGTGCAAAACAGCTAAACAGTTGTGGGATGCACTGAAGCTGATGTATGAAGGCTCCTCTGAAGCCAAGTAGAACAAGAAGGATCTCCTAAAGCAGCAGTTTGAAAACTTCACCTTCAAAACAGGTGAAACCATGACTCAACAATACTTCAGGTATGTTGAGATAGTGGATACCCTAGTGGATGGAGGAGTTCCTCTTGAGAACATGGACATTGTAAGGAAGTTCATGTCCTCACTTCCTAGGCAATGGACACACTACTGTGTGGTGATCAAGAGGACTGGGAATCTCAAAACTCTTACTCTGACAGAGTTATATGGAATTCTCAGTGGCTACCAGATGGAGATGAACATGCAAGGTTCATCTGGAAACTCCAATAATCAAATGGGTTCAGCCCTTCATGTGGTTGAAAGGGATAGTATAGAACCCCAACATCATCTCATATGCTACCCTGACAACTCACCAAAGGGTCCTTTCATCACCTTCCCAGAGACACCCAGGGAGAACTACACTCAAGGAAGCCCATTCCAAGACACAAGCTCTTCTCAAGCCTATGTGTCTTCTGATGAAAGCTGTGGGAACTCTCTCTTCACTCTTGAAGACCTGGACTGTATCCATCCAGATGACCTGGAATACATGAAGATAGTTCAACAGATGGCTCTCCTCACTCACAGAGCCAAGAAGTTCTACAAGAGAACAGGAAGGAGGTTTCCAAGCAATGCAACCAGTGGAAAGTTTGGGCTGGATAAAAGCAAAGTCAAGTGTTACAAGTGTAACTTGATGGGCCACTTTGCTAGGGAGTGTAAGGCACCTAAAACAAATGGTGACCAAACACAACCAAACCAAACTACACTGACAAAGCCCCTCAGTATGAGAAGCCAAAGCAACATGCTGGTGTTGCTGTTGAAGAGGGAGGCGTTGACTGGAGCTTTCAGGTGGAAGATGCTTCTCCAAACCAAGCACTAATGGCAGACCATGATGAAGCCAATGTATTGAAACATCTCTGTACTCCTGAATGCATTGCTAAAGTAAACAGATACAGGTCCCACAACTTAAAAATAAGATCTGATCTTGAGTCATTAAACATATTAAAATCTGATTTTAGAAAGTCTGAAAATGATTTCAAGTTAAAGATAGAGGACTTGGAGAAAACCATTTCAGTACTAAATATGAACATACAGATTTTAGGACTCAAATCCAGGATCTCATAACTAAGTTGACTGAGTGCCAGGCTAAGCTTGTGATCAGCAAAGCCAAGGCTGAAAAGAGTGTTCTTCAAGAAGAGTCCTTCAAGAACATGATATCCTCATCCCTGCACAACAAAGTGTGCTATCAAAATAGACAGGGACTGGGATCAAATGAGATAGCTCTTCCACACACAATCTTGTCTGTAAGATCTCCTAGGTGTGGAACTTGTGAAGATGAGCTTCCTCTCATAGATCCTATAAGTGAGGAGGATGAAGAAGAGATAGTGAAGAATTCCTCTGAGAAGAGTGAAGAAGAGGATTCTACCAAGGGCCACTATCCTTCTGAGAAGAAGAAATCTACTGTGATGACCAAGTCCAAGAGAAAGAACTTGATCAGGAAGAGCAAAAGGAAAGCAAAGAAGGCTCAAGAGATCAAGGCTACTTTTGATTCTAAGCAGAAACAAGTTTTCATCTCTGCAGGGTTTAAAGTAGTAAAGACTGAAGACATCAACCAAGACTCCTCAGCTAAGAGTTCTGGTTCTTGTTCAAATCATCTCAGTACAAAGAAGAAGACTGACTGCTGTGTACCACTGCTGCACAGCCTGGAGCATCAAGCTCCAAGAACAGTTCACAGCCCAAAAGAACTGTCTCAGCATCTACCAAGATGAAGGTGGAGAAGGGATGTGACCAAAGCCAGTCTTGCTCTCATAAGGAGACTCTTTTAAGAAGAAAAGTTATGTGTCATGTGTGAAAGTACCTCTCACATTGCTAAGATTGCCCATACAATCCTAAAAGTACTATCCACATGACCAATACAAAGACTTCAAAGAGTTTTAAAAAGATTCAAGCTTCGGAAGGAAAGTCTGTTTCCTTCGGAAGCTCCAAATCAAGAAGAAGGTAAATGGAAAATTACCTTCGAAGAAAATTGGTCTCGAAAGAAAGGAGTTCTTCCGAAGCACTGAAGTCTGCTGCAGTGACTGTAGAATCTTCCGAAGGTTCAGTCATCAAAACTTATGAAGTCCCAAAAACTTCTAAGGTTTTGAAGATCAAGTCCAAGACTCCAAAGGTGGTGTGGAAGTCTAAGAAAGACCAAATGACTGAAGTTTCTCCATCAACAACAGCTGAAGATCCCCCTAGTACAACCATAGGATCTATTACTGTTGCATTACCTTCTATTATACTTAGTGAGCCCAAGACAAGTAAGGCTTGGGTTTTCCAAAGGTAACTAATCATTTTCTTTGTGCAGCAACAGCTCAAGACAAGCAGGAATGTCTGGATAATTGATAGTG
This sequence comes from Flaveria ramosissima, assembly GCA_025215565.1. Taxonomy (NCBI): domain Eukaryota; kingdom Viridiplantae; phylum Streptophyta; class Magnoliopsida; order Asterales; family Asteraceae; genus Flaveria; species Flaveria ramosissima. The sequence continues at coordinate 5,439,860 of CM046030.1, read as the reverse complement.
GCTGTTCCAGGCACATGACAGGCAATAGGTCTCTACTCCATAACTTTGAAAGAATTGATGGAGGACCAGTTGCTTTTGGAGGAGATGAAGGTGGTTACATTTCAGGAAGGGGCAAGGTCACAAATGGTAAGCTCAGCATTGAAAAGGTAAACTTTGTTAAGGAGCTTGGGTACAATCTTCTGAGTGTATCCCAATTTTGTGATCAGAGTCATAACATGCTCTTTACTAAGCATGAGTGCATTGTTCTCAAGCCTGGAGTGGTCATTTCTCATGAGCATATCCTGCTCAGAGCCCCAGGAAAGGGAACATGTACAAGATGGATTTGCAAGAAACATCTCCCTCTGGAGAAGTTTCATGCTTTCTATCTAAAGCAAATAGTGATGAGTCTTTCCTATGGCATAAAAGAATGTGCCATGTAAACTTTAAGAACATGAATAAGCTAATTAAACATGATTTGGTAACTGGAATGCCAAAGAAAGAGTTTACAAGTGATGATCATTGTGTTGCATGCCTGAAAGGGAAGCAACATAAGGTATCTCACAAGCCTAAGGAAAGGAACTCCATCACTACTCCCCTACACTTGTTACATATGGATTTCTTTGGCCCCACCAGTGTAATGAGTCTAGGAAGGACCTCTTATTGTTTAGTGATCACAGATGATTTTACAAGATTCACTTGGGTTTTCTTTCTTAGAACTAAGGATGAATCCCCTGAGATTCTGAAGAATTTCATCTTAAAAATTGAGAATCAAAGTGATCACAAGGTCAAAACCATAAGATGTGATCAAGGAACTGAATTCAAGAACCAAATCCTTGATACATTTTGTGATGAAAAGGGTATTACAAGACAATATAGTGCTCCTAGGACTCCTCAACAAAACGGAGTTGCTGAGAGGAGAAACAAGACACTAATTGAAGCTGCAAGAACTATGATGTCTGACTCTAAACTGCCCATCACCTTCTAGGCAGAGGCAGTAAATACTGCTTGCTATGTGCGAAACAGAGTTTTGGTAGTTAAGACACATGGTAAGACTCCTTATGAACTTTGGCACAAGAGGAAACCTTTTATTGTTTTCTCAGGTCATTTGAATGTCCCTGTACCATCTTGAATACCAAGGATCAAATTGCCAAGTTTGTTGAGAAATCAGATGATGGACACTTCATTGGATACTCTTCTCAAGCTAAGGCTTATAGAGTATACAATCTCAGAACTAGAATTGTTGAGGAGTCAGCCAATGTGACTTTCAATGAACACACATCCTGTGTGGCTGGTTCTTGTCCTGATTGGCTATTTGATCTTGATTTAGTTACCAACTGTTTTAACAAATCTTGTGAGAATGTTTCAGGATCTGCAGAAAATCTAAATACAGATGATCCTGATCCAAGATTTGAGCTAGGAAGACCCTCAACTCATACGTCTTCAGCTCCAGTTGGGACTACTTCAGCAAATGAGGTCTCTTTCAGCACTACAATGACAAATTCAGCTGATACATCTGGTATGCCTTCAAATTCCAGCTCAGAGGCTCCTCAACCAGATAAAGATACCTCAATTGTAGAAGACAACAATGGTGATGGTGAAAGTGATTAGGAATTCCTTGATGCTAATAACCACACCATAGATGACAACATCAATGATGTCACACACTCATTGGATCAAGTTAATCTTGATAAGTGTGGTAATGTGGAGGGTGAATCATCTATGCCAGATCTAAATTTCTCAAATTTGAATCTTTCTCTGCAACTTGCTGTGATCCCTCAGCTAAGGATCCACAAGTCTCACCCCACCACAAACATCATTGGAGATGTTGTCACAGGGGTAAGAACAAGAGGACAAACCCATGAAGCAAATGTTTGTCTTCACTCTTGTTTCTTATCTCAGATAGAGCCAAAGAAAGTTGATGAAGCTCTAAAGGATGGAAGTTGGGTTGAAGCTATGCAACAAGAGCTACTTCAATTCAAAAGGCAGAAAGTTTGGAACCTTTGTCCTCTTCCTCATAGGAAGACTACCATTGGAATCAAATGAGTTTTTAGGAATAAGAAAGATGATAGAGGAATTATCATCAAGAACAAGGCAAGACTAGTTGTTCAAGGATACACACAAGAAGAAGGGATTGACTACACTGATGTCTTTGCTCCTGTAGCAAGATTAGAAGATTTAGGATATTCCTGGCATTTGCTGCATCCAAGAACTTCAAGGTCTTTCAACTTGATGTAAAGTGTACTTTCTTATATGGAGTGATTGATGAAGAGGTTTATGTCAAACAACCACCTGGTTTTGTAGACCCTAATCATCCTGATTATGTCTGCAAGCTTGACAAAGCTCTTTATGGGCTGCATCAGGCACCCAGGAAGTGATATGAGACATTGTTTGAGTATCTTTGTAAACATGGATACAGGAGAGGTACTATAGATGGAACTCTCTTCATCAAAGGACAGGGCAATGACTTATTGCTAGTTCAAGTATATGTTTATGACATCATCTTTGGTTCAACTAATCCAAAGCTCTGCAAAGACTTTGAGAAGTTGATGAAAGACAGATTTGAAATGAGTGCAATGGGAGAACTCAATTTCATTCTGGGAATTCAAGTGAAGCAAGTTGAAGATGGCATCTTCATAAGTCAATCAAAGTATGTTCAGGACATACTCAAGAGGTTCAACATGACTGATTGTAAGATTGCTAAGACACCCATAGCCAGAAATCACTCCCTTGGACCTGATCTTGAGGGGGAGTGTGTAGATGAACATTTATACAGGGCTATGATTGGGTCTCTTATGTATCTTACAGCTAGCAGGCCTGATATCATGTTTGCTACATGTATTTGTGCAAGATATCAAGCCAACCCTAAGATGTCTCACTTAATCACTGTCAAAAGGATTCTAAGATACTCAAAGGTGCTTCAACACTTAGTTTATGGTACCCAAAGAATCCTGACTTCTATCTGTATGCTTATACAGATAGTGATTATGGTGGTTGCAACATGACTGCAAAGTCTACATCTGGGGGATGTCAATTGCTTGGTGGAAGGGTTGTCTTATGGCAATGCAAGAAACAATCCTGTGTGTCTGCATCAACTGCTGAGGCTGAATACATTGCAAGCTGTTGTGCTCAAGTGCTTTGGATTCAAAATCAGATGCTGGACTATGGATTTAACTTCAAGGAGACTCCTATCCACATAGACAACAATAGTGCTATCTCTATCACTGAGAACCCTGTGCAGCACTCAAGGATCAAACACATCAATATCAGGTATCATTTAATAAGAGATAACTATAAAAGGGATTAATTAAACTAGTCAAAGTTCATACAAATGAACAATATGCTGATCTGTTTACAAAAGCTTTTGATGAACAGAGATTTAAATATCTAATATCAGCTATTGGGATGATTAACTTTGAGTAGACTTTTTCTTAAAACTACTTCTAATTATTTCTTAAAATATGTGTCCTAAGTTGTCTAGTTCATCACTTTCATAAGCTTATGTTTTCTTTGGATATAAAATTCTTTTTGAAGACTTTTCTTAGATTCTTGAAAATTTTCTGATCCTTCGGAAGATAAAATTTTATCTTCGAAAGAAAATCATGTCTTCGAAATGAATAACTGTCTAAGAAATTTTATCTTCGGAAGAAGTCTAAATCTATCTTCCGAAGCTTAAATTCTTATCTCAGACACTTATTTGTTTTTAAGGACTTTTTTCTTCCGAAGCAAAATTAACTTTCGGAAGCTTTGTTGTTCCTTATACAAAACATTCAAGTGTTTATTTCTCTTCCGAAGCAATTTTCAAGACTCTCAGGAAAATCTTCCGAAGCCATTTTAGCTTCGGAAGCTTTTTCATTAAAACTTCCGAAGACAATTTACTTTCGGAAGCTTTTCGAATTCCAAGAAAACTATTTTTTGAGCAAAAGTAAACTACTTTTTCAGAGGTGGGACCAACTTTCGGATTTCAAAGTTTATCCTCTTTCATTAACTTTGGTTCAAATCCCTTTCCCCATAAATACCCACAGGTTCCCCCTCTTCCTCACAATCTTCCTCAATTTTACTGTTCCTCAAACCTAATTCTCTAAACCGCCTTTGCTTTCTACCTTTCTTCACCCTTAAGCTTTAAAAATGGCCAACCTTAACCGCAGAAACAACCCAGATTTCTCCATGCAACTTCACAGGCAACACAATCAGGTTGCTCTATTAAACTCTGAGAAAGATGCAAGTTTCTCAGAGATTTGCCAATTCTTAACTCTATCCAACTACTTCACCTCCCTGACCATTGATCCTATTCTATATGAGGATCATTTGCTTGAATTCTGGAAGACCTGCCAAGAGCTCATTATGGATGGGGAGAAGGCACTGTCTGCCACAGTGCAAGGAAGGACAATCTTCATCACTCTGGCCATCATCAACCATCATTTGCAGCTGGATGATGAAGAAGGTGAGTTGTCCTTCCCAAAGGAAGTTGTTAATCATTCCTTTGAGCAGATGGGCTATGAGGAAGATTTCTCTGTAAAGACCTTCAGGAAAGGGAAGGTCTCATCCCAGTGGAAATACCTGCTCCATGTGGTTATCCACAGCTTGTCAAACAAGCATGGTGGGTGGGACCAGATTCTTGAGGATCTCTTCTTTATAGTGCATGGAATGGTTCAGGGGGTCAAGTTCAGGTACTCTCAATTTGTTTATACCAATTTACTTGCAAACTTGGACTCCTTAGAGTATTACATGTTTCCTAGATATGTTCAACACATTCTTAATTGTGAACTGGGCTCACAGTTGAGGGAAACAAGTAATATTATTAAATTGGGACAGATGAAGCCCGGCATCTTTAAAATCATAAAGAAGCCAACTGTAGGCTTATCAGGGGTAGAAACAGCCCTAGTCCCCAAAATGTTAGAGCTCATTGCTCAAGGTGACAACCTAGCAACACAAGCTAGTGTTGAACCCACACCTTCTTTTTCCTTACCACTAAAAAGACCACAAATAACCCTCACCTACCAAAGAAAATCCAAACAAACCCCTGCTCAGGCTATTGAGTCTGTACAGGTTCCCATATACTCACCTTTACAGGAGGAAGTGGACACTAGAGCTCCCACTTCCCCCGAGGAGCAAACCACTCCCATTTTTTCACCTATCAGGGCTGAGGTTCCTTATGCTCACCCTGATGAGCTCACAAGCCCAACAGCCTTAAGCCTTCACTCTGAGTCTCAACACTCAAGTAAACAACCTTCAGAAGACAGTTACCATCCCCAGCCTTTAGATCTAAACCAACCCATTCCCAACCTATCCTTTTATAATGATGAAGACTTAGGATTCAGTGAGTACCATAAGTCTCTCTTCTCCTCCCCTACTCAAAGAGAGATGAGTACCTTTGATTCTCCTCAGTCTATCCCACATCAGTCACCTGTTACTGAGGTGGACACTTCTGAACATGTTCAAGATGTCCATATGGAAGAGGCTCTCACTTCTGCAAGTGATTACATTATTAAGACCTCAACCATGGCAACTCAGCCCACTGGCATCTCAACTGAGATTGCTAGTGAGCAGAGGAAAACCAGCAGCCAAGAACCTCAAGCTGGTGGTAAGAGAGAGGACTTTGGTCCAATCATCTCATCCCCCAATGATTCTTCTGATGAAGATGAGGGGAATTTGAGACTAAAGGTGCAGAAACTGTCAAAAACATGCTCCTATTTAGTCTCTAAGGTTAGTCACCTTGAATCTCAGGTGACTACCTTACAAAACAGGGTCAATGATCAGCAACTTCAGATTTCATATCTTAAGGAAAAACTAACTGGGAGACCTTCAAGGAGAGCTCAACCAGGAACACAAGAACCTATGGAAGTGATTGACTTATCCTCCAGCTTACCTATGCAAGTGGGTGATGCTACCAAAAAGGGGGAGAAAGTTATTGCAGCCACAGAACCTGGGAGTTCTTCACAGAGAATGGACATAGAGGACTCACCATCCTCACTTGCAGTTGTGCATTCTCAGCAACTTCCTCAAGTTCACATTAATGTGGACTTTATAGACTCCATCATTAGGAGTCTCTTTGAGGAAGGTATACCAAGGGCTGTGTCATCTCCACCACAAGAAACTTCAAACTACATCATAAGGTGGAGGTATGATGCTGACAGAAGAGCCCTTATTCTTCACAAAGTTCAAAGAAAACAAGTATTTGATTTTCAAAGCTTGAACTTCTATGAAAGATTGGATCTAGTCAACATGCCACTTGTCAATCCAAGCAACTCAAGACAAGCTGACAGATTGGCTCAAAGAATCCAAGATAGGATCCTTGCAGAATTCACTCTAAGAAGGAGACTTAGGCAATCAGGCAATGTCATCGGTCAACTGGATGTTGAGGTGGACCCTAAGATTAGTTTCATAGGGGAAACCTTGACTAAAGGCCCAGTGGCAGAACCTGAGACCACTGTCTGATCATCAACAACTGCTGCAGAGGTTCACACTCCTTCTGAGACACCTGCTGGTGAAGGTGTTTCTCAGCCTCTCTCTGGCTAGAGCATGGAAGCTACACCAAGCAATAAAGGCCAAGCCTCTATCCATCCTGAGTCACAAAGGTCTGTGGGTGACAAATGGAAAAGGATTATGACTCCTGAGGAAATTGAGGAGGAAGAGAGAGAGAGGAAAAGGAAGCTAAGGGGAGAAAGTTTCTCTGGGTCTTCAAGCTTTATGCAAGCTGCAATCAGGACTGCCCCCAGACCAAATACTCAAGATGATGAGCTGAGGGCAGTCAGGATTACTTATTTACAGATCAGGAACTATGATATTGATGAAATCATCTCCCTCCCCTTAGAAGAATTGAATGAACTGGCTGACATGTAAGTGTCAAGAGAGATGAAAGAAAAAGAGGATGCAAGGCTACTTTTCCAATTCAAAGAGGAGACAAAAAGACTCTACAAGCATGCTCTCACTCTCTCCCCAGTTCAAGAAAGCCCTGTACAAGAAGATGTGGCTCCACAAGAACCTCAGGTAGACAAAGAAGAAGATAGGATTAAGATGATCAACTACCTGAGTGCCACAGGCTTCTATCAGGCAGATGCACTTCTTCCCCTGTCCTATGACTTCATTGAGTTTGAGTACTTAAAACAACTTGAACTTGAGCTAGTCAAAGAAAGAAAGACAACTAAAAGGAAGCTAAGGGAAGAAGCTGCAAAGTCAAGAGCCATCATCCAAAAGAGTATAAAGAAGTCTGCTGATAGACAAAGGATGATGAGCTTCTTGAAGCTATATGGATTCTTCGGAAGGAGACTTGGCCCTATGTCTCTATCCACAATGGATGAGCATATAAGGGTGATCAAGCAGAAGATTAAGAGTGGTGAACTGATTGACTTACACTCTCTTCCAAGTCAAGTCCCACCTGAAGTGGAGGTTAAGTTTGAACAACCTTAGACACCTCAACCCGGACCTCCAGCTGAGCCTCAGCAAGCTTCATCTTCTGATCCAAAGCAGGGTCAAACTCCCTCTCCTTCTGAACCTGTGAGGGAGGAACACCCAACTGAGAAAGACAAGGATGATCAACAAGGTGCTGCAGACCAGTCTTCTCAGTTAAAGTCATCTAAGAGGAAGAAGAGAATGACTTCTAAACCAAAGTCAAAGAAAAAGAAGCCTAAGTCATCTACCTCTACACCTTAGGCTGAGTCAGATCAACCTGAGGAAGTGCATGATGAGGCAGCCCAATCAACTCCAATGCAAGTGGCTCCTCTGACAACTGAGACACCCATCTTGTCCTGGACTTATTCTACCAATCCAGAAAGATGGCATGTAATCAGAGATCAAGGTGTTGAGAATGTCTATACTTGGCAAGACATAATCAACTTACCTCTGCATGATCTCTTTGAGATGAGAAGATACTATGAAGGTCTTAATGATCCTGACCATCTAATGAAGAAGGGTATGGTCATGATTGTACTGAAGACCACTAACATCTGAAGATCTTTTAAATGTTTTGGTAGCATCAGCCTAGGGGGAGTTTGTAAGGATTCCTTAAGTCTGATGCAAACCAAAACATCCAATGTCTCACTGCAACACATGCACTAAGTACTGAAGTAAGAAATGCTTCAGAAGTTTTACACCATACACTAGAAAATACTCTAAGTGTAAAATCTTCCGAAGCCAAGACCAATATCTTCCGAAGCCAAACATGAAGTCTTCCGAAGCCTCAGAGACAAAGTCTTCCGATGCTTCAACCTATGAAGACAGATTTCTTCCGAAGACTTTTAGTAAACATGCTTTATCTGATGTACTGTTTCATAAAGCTGGACACCTTTCTGCTGCATCTCTGTAAAGTCACCAACTTACATGAGTTGGTGAAAAGATCCATGCTTTTGGTAACTGTACATTGAGGTCTTGAGTCTGTAACTTTCTACTTTATGTACTTTATCCTTTTTGTAATAGATAAGGATGTGAGCTATGGCATGTCATAGTCACAAGGTCAAAAGGCAAATATGTCTTTTGATCCTACAATTGATTTTGTTAGTGTCTAGTCAATTGTATCCAGCTGGCTTTCAAAGTATAGCTGGCTGTAGGTTGTAGTATAAGTATTCCAAGTTCTTGTATCTTTCTTTATGTTTTGTAACACTTGTAAAAGAACTTGAGAAAGCAATATACTGCCTCCTTGAAACCCAACTCTCTTGTTCTGTCTCTTTACTTTACTTGTGTTCTTTGTATCAACATATTGGTTAATCCAGTTCACTGTTTGATCAAGTTTAGTTATTCTCCTCATTGTGTTGTTGTGTTGTAATTTGTTCAAGCCCTTAACCGGTCCTGCAAGTCTGCTTGAAGCAGCAATAAAACTTGAACATTTCGATTTTTTTTCTTTTACCTCATGCAAACCAATAAAGACTTGTCTTCCATTTCATCCTCATGTTTTTCGTGGTCGTTTTCTTGCACATGCACAACTTCATTTACCTTGTTAAAATGCATTTGGGTTTGTGCATCATCATTAGTACTAGCCACCTGTTTGATTTTCCATACACATCATTGCCACAAGTCTTTTTCAGTAGCGTCTTGTGGGAAATTCGTAAGGAAGAAAGTTTTTGATATTGCAAGAGCTTCTGAAGTTCATGTTCCAGGTTACGAATCTTCACATGAGAATCCTCATGATTAACATTTATTTGACGATAACATCCTTTTGTCCTCCTTTGAGTCACCATGGCGAAGCCTAGCGCCACTGTCTACCGCCTTGAAATCCGCTCAGGAGGAAACCCTAATCGCTTGCCGTCGGCTGCCATGTCATTGGAGTGCTAACCTAGTGATACATATTCTTTAACATGTCTCCTTAAGCTAAACATAGACAGTAACATTTAGCTTGAAACAAATCTCAAAAACCAAATTGTATCCACTTGAGTACCAACATTTATTGTCTCCATTATTGGCTTGAGTTTTGCAAATCGTTTCTATTTTCGTCTTTTTAACTAACAGTGATAACATTTTCTGTTAGCTTTTTTAAAAAATGACCAAAATATACCCAAGGGCTATAAAAAGAATGTATAACAATAACAATAGTTGAAAAAAAAATTGTAAAAAGTGTCATCAACTATCAATCTTTTTAATCAATAGTTGAAATCAAATTATGAGGAAGAAGTTTGTTACAGAGGTATTTTTTTTTTAATTCATAGCTTTGTACAGAGGTATTTGTGGCTTAGGCACAAGAAGAAAAAAAAAGAAAAAAAAAAGAAAAAAAAACGCATGCCCGAGTTAAACAAGGCGCACAAATATGAAAAATAAAAAATTATATAATAACATACATAAAAACATATAGAAAGAACAAGAGGTGTGAATGAAAGGCTAGCTAACATCTTAAATTGTTGAACTCAACAATAATCTTCTAGACATCATGCAACTAAACCCTCTTCTACACCATCCTTCAGGCAGCAGTAACCACGGTTCATGTGTTGATATTGCCTAGCCCCCCCTAATCAAGGTTTATGATATACAATCTAATGATAAATTGCACACTCAATAATCGAAATAGATGTCATCAAGGTTCATTAATTCTGCGAAACAAAAGTCCAATCATACAAACAACATGTTGACACCCAACGACATGTTTAATAATGCGGTGTAAACATAACAACTCAGATACGGATGGTTTAGCAAGGAGGTTAGAAACAATAGCCCAATCATACAAAATTATTAGATATTAAATATCAATGTTTTTAGTACGAAAGAGTTGTAAACAGGATGCCATGATGTTCTTAGGAGGTTAATGAATTGAACATATAAATTATACACTTCTAAAATTTTTAATTCTACTTTTAAATTATACATCTACCTTTCTCCTCCTCCAAAATCCTGATTGAAAACCATTCCTAGTGTCTCCATATAGATGATATTCACTAGCTAGCTAAACTTTATTATATTAAAGAACATATGTAACAATTCATAACTTATTTGGTACATACCTCATGCCATGAGGCTATTGCAGTTGTAACCCTGCACCAGTAGTATTACTTGGGCACCAATTGTCCATCAGAGAAACTAACATTGTTATACTAAATTCAGCACCTGCAACTATTGCTAACTGAAAAAAAATATACCTTTCTTGATTCTTTATGGTTGATTTCTTTGGGTGACCTATATAAAATCTCATCAACAACCTCTTACAGTCACGAGCATTCGTCAACTGTAACAACAATTGCGAGTACAAAGGTGCTTCAACATGTCAATAATCCAATGACATATCAAATTCAAAATCTATAAGGTAGATTGGCACCACTGCAACTTACACAATTAAGTTTTTTTTTTATCTCAAAACCAAACCAATAACTGCATTATACACTCTTACTCATGTATTTCAGGCTTTCAGACAACTTACCCAATCCCAGACTATAATACATAATCATCATTTAACGCGTCAAAAAATAAACATAAAGATCAAGTGATAACAAAACAGAACAATTATATGAGGCTCAGATCTGTAAACAACGGAACAAAGGAGGATAAATCCACCATGGCTGCAAATACAGCGGTTGCAATGCGAAAGAATCGCATAACCATCCGCATTGCCCCGCCAAGATGCGGATCATCTCAACTTCACTCCAATCCACTCAGACACATAGAAATACATCATCACAGCCTCATAAATTATAACATAACAACGTGCAATAATCCAAGTTATATTTAGAACTTAAAAAATTGCTGTTAAAAGAATATAATTCTAAGAGCATTCACATGTTTCCCCATCCTCATTGACAGAAGAAGTTGCTGAAAAGGACCATTGTGTAATTAACTGTATAATAAAAAAAGGGGTTGTTGAAATGTGAAGAGAATCATCGGCTACGAAGAGGGGTTTTGACTGAATAAAGTCAAAATCGAACTTCGATTTGAACAGAGGAGGTCAACCACCTTCAGAAACCACCTCTGAAACAGCCTCATCATCTTGTCTGAGTGGAATAATAATAATTTGTTTACAGAAGAAACCCTAATCATTTGTGGGTTTGAGGAGTGTGTTGTTGAGTGTGTGGGCTTTTGAGCAGGGTGTTTGAGGGTAAGTTGCATGTTAGGTCCTTGGAGTATTTCTCAATAGGCACTTTGAGGTTAAAAGTTTCAGTTGTTTCAAATTTTGGTTCAGGACGATTATTTTGGAAATGTTTTGTTTCTCGTATCTAACTTAAAAGTGAAAAGTCATTTATTATTGTGTGCACTATGTAATCTAGTGGTTTAATGATATGATGTTTATTTTGTATAGAAATTATTCGAATTAAAAGTCTTACAAGAACTATATATATAGTTCTTGTATATATATATATATATATATATATATATATATATATTATATATATATATATATATATATATATACTTTTTAGGTTTAAGAAATTACTATTCAAAAAAAAATTAATATTTGATGACATTGTATCATCAAACCACTAGATTTACTAGGCTTCAACTTTTACTCCCTAACTCAATGAATATTTACTGGAATTCACCAGTTGATTTTGTGTGGTGAGAGTTATATTGTACAACTTCTATATTATACTAGGAAATGTGGGGAAATAGGGGGGGGACGGAACGACACCTAGTAAAACAGAAAAAACTAAGGGAACTAAAAATTTTGATGTGATAACCTGGGGAAAGCAGGACAATCCTGCAGGATCGGGTTTTGTCACTTAACACTTGTAATTCTCTCAAACTCACTTATAATATCACTCAAACAAGATGAAGCAATGCCTTTAACAAGAGTTGATAATAATATAATAAGTAATCAAAGGAACAAGCATGAGTATTTTCAAGGTACTTGTATATATTACTTCTCAACTCAAGATTACAAGACACTTACAAGCATATTACAAGAGTTACAATGAGAAACTATATATACTAGATCCTACAGCCGGTTATACTTGATACCAGCTGGAAACCTACGACTAAAGCATATACTACAATGCTAAAGTTAAGGTATCTTAGATAAAGTATTATCTAAGATATGGTAGTCATGACATGTCCATGACTTACCTCACCAACTAAAGATGGCAACTGTACTTAACATAAAAGGTAAACAGTAGATTAAAGTATGGTCAACTACATGGCTTTTGAGAAAACGCCATGCAGTATCTCAGAGATTTGCAGCGGACTGTCAACAGACCATACTTATGTCTACTGGATAATAGAAGTGTCTTCCGAAGGTTAACTGGCTTCGGAAGAACAAGTTCTTCCGAAGCCACTTATACTTCGGAAGATGCTTCTATGCTTCCGAGGCTTTAAGGACTTCTTTACACTTCGGAAGTTGACTTCAGAACTTTGTCTTCAAGTCTTGATTCTTCGGAAGTAACTTCTTTATCTTCGGAAGTTGGAGTTTTCCTTCGGAAGTGTATTTTACACTTAGACTTCGGAAGAGCTCCTTCTTCCTTCGGAAGTCCCACACTTGGCTTCGGAAGTCCTTTGTATGCTGTACTCAAAATCTTCTAAGTGACATGGTTTTGGTTGCAACAGCCTCTCTAGATCCAACAAACTCCCCCTAGGCTGATGCTACCAAAACTTCACTTATTTCTACTTCTCAAAGTTTTCAGCACCAGGGACAAAAGATATTTGTCTGTCTCTCTGTTCTTTCCGGAAGTGGTGCTGAGAAGCTTGTACAAGTCATTCGTGGATAGGAGATCCAGTCTATCACTTTGAATGACATGTACCCTTTGTTGTGACCCCCTGAAGAGAGTTAGTTGACGGGAGTTGTAGTCATACTCCCATCTAACTATGGACTCAAGTTCAGGACCTTCAACCATTTGAAGAAAGGCTTTGCCTTTGGTTGCTGATCCTTTCCTTTCCTCCTCCTCTCTCAGTTTTGACTCCTCTTCGACCTTGCTTCTGGCAGTGAGCTCGGCCATGTGAAGGCTGCCTAGATGATTTCTGATGTGGGCAGCTACATCGGAGTTTGAAGGGTTGGAGAATGGTTTCTCTGCTAACTCAGCAATATCAAATCTGCTTAAGTGTAGCAGAGATGAGGCATTCAGCCTGTTAATCTCACCATTCTCTCTCTCAACAACAAAGTTGTGAGAAGAGTCTTCGAACCTCCACTGGACTATCTTCTTTCTGGGTACAAGAGATTGTCTTGGTACCCTATCTCCTTTCTTTGTGTCCAGCAGAGTCACCAGCCTTCTCCTCAGCTTCTTTTCTTCCTCATTCAATGTATCTGAATTGAGGCCAAGGAGTCTTGTAGCTTGGTCCAAAGTTCCTCTGGGCAGATCAAGAAACTCATCTCTTGTGAGGGAACTTGAGGATCCATCAACATAAGTCAGGTTGACTGATCCTCCTCACAGGAGATGTCGCTCAGAGTAGTGCAGTTGATGAGCTTAGTTTTGATTGCCTTGAATTCCTCCATAGAGAGATGTTTGGAAGGCTGAGGGGATGGTTTGATTGGTTGTTGGGTAGGTTTAGGAGTTTGGGTTCTAGGTAAGGTTTTAGGTTGGATGATGGGTAGTTTAGGTGGTTGAGGTGAGGGAGTTGGTAGTTGTGATGGTGTAGGTTCAGGGGTGAAGGGTTCAGGTTCAGTTTTGATTGGGAAGGGAAAGGGTATAGGTTCAGGTTGAGGTTGGGTTTGGATATTGGGCTGAGAGGTGGCTTTGAAGGTCATCCCCTGTCCCCTTCTATACATCTCCTTTCTTCTCCCCGCACGAATGTCAGCCTTGATGTCACTGACATGTCGTTGGAGAGTCTTCTCAGACATTGGACCCACTTGCCTGCCAGAGAAGCCATGAGCTTTAAGATAGTTCTTCATCCAAGCTTTCTCACCTATCTTCTTGGCGGCAGACAGTCCAGCCTCTTCTTCTCTTCTTCTTCTCCACCAGCTTCTCCCTTGCAGCTCTCTTTCTCTCCTTCTCCATTTGATCTTGCTCTTTGTTGAAGAGCCATAAGATCGTGTCACTATTGTGTGGAGACAACTCCTCTTGAGAGAATCCTCTGGAGAGTAGGAAAGTGATCCTTTCTCTCCTGAGCTGCAGATCAGCTTCTCTTTCTTTTCTCAGCCTTTCTTCTTCCAAGGCCAACCTTGCAGCTTCTTCTTTTTGCTGTCTTTGCAGCAAGGTTGCCTTTTCAAGCTCTATCAGCTCCTCTAATGGTAGCAGGAGTACATCTTCCGAAGCAGCCCCTAGACTGACAAGTCTATCAATTACCTCCACTCTTCTTCTATTGTTGATTGCCTCTTGGTTGGCTGCAGCTGCTTTTGTACTTGCAGCTAACAGTTTCCCAGTTGGCAGTCTTCCTTTCCTTTTAAGCTTCTCCAACCTTTCTTCTTCCTGAAGCTCTTCCGAAGTCATCTTCCTCTTGCCTTTTATGTCTTCGGAAGTGCTAGACTTTGGTGGTTCTTGGATAGAAGATCCAGGTTGGGTGGTGGAGGTAGGAGCTGAGGTCAATGCAGATGTAATAGCTAGTGGTTGGCTGAGAAAGTCCTCCCTATTAACCTCAGATGCAAGTTCCAGAATTGCATCTGTGACTATTAGATCATCGGAAAGAGAAATAGTCCTTCCGCAGCAGCAATCTCAGCTTCGGAAGTTTGTGTTGGTTCTTCCGAGGCTTCGAATTGTGCTTCGGAAGCCTGTGAAAACACACCTTCTGTCCCAACTGTTTCAGTTGCTGGGCCATCAGTCCTAGTTTCCCCTTCGAAATCAATCTCAGGTTCCACTTGGGCCTTAGGTTGACCAACTTCCTCAACGGTGGTAGGAGGTGCATTCAACCTCTGAAGCTCTTGAGCTCCAAAGTAAATCACAGACATATCCGGACTGGGTTGTTCAATTAGGGACTCTAAAAGGAACTTGTTGAAGATCCTATTTAGATCCTGAAGCATCCTTTGATCCACTTGAAACACAACTGGAGGAGGCTCAGGGAAGATGGCAGCTTGTTGTCTTGAGCTCAAAGAAGTAAGAGCTTGACTGATGGTATCCTGTCTTTGGCTTTGTTCCTCAACATTCTCCCCCTTTTTGGTAGCATCATCTTGAGAGGTAGATGAGCTAGAGGAAGAGGTCAAGGAGACTTGAACTGGTACATGCCTAACAGATCTCTCAATCTGTTTCTCAGCTAGTTTGGCCTTGAGACTTTCAATCTCAAGTTGCTGAGTGGCAGACCTATCCTCTAAAGTCTTAACCTTTGATTCAAGGTTTGAGACTTTAGAAAGTAGGTCTCTTATGGTGAGTTGCATTCTTCCCTCATCTTCTTTTGAAGAATCACGGGGAGATGAGGTAACATACCTAGTATGTTCATCCTCACCACCAGATGTGATTTTTTGGCACCCTGGTTTCCCTTGCACAATGATGTCTCTTTCAGAGGCATCATAGGGCATGGTTGCCGTAGATTTAGTCTGACTATCGTTACCACTGTCCTGAGGATCCATTGAGGCTCCTTCAGTAGTGGCAGCTGAATCTACATGAGTCCCCTCCACATCAGTGGGACTCACCTCAGTAGGGCTTTGCTGGTGTGGGCTAGAGACAAGAGGTTTCTCTAGGCTCTGTTGATCCTTAATAGGGTGTAGTGGATCAACTTCATCGCCTTTGAGAGACATAGTCTCTTCACCAGCTCCGGTCAATAGGTCAGTAAAAGAAAAGGAATGAAGACCTAAGGACCCGGGACTTTGATCAATGTCAAAAGGCATTGAGCTGTCCCTTGGTGGCTGCTCAGGGGAGTATAGAGACTCACCCTGAGGGCTATCAGCTGGGGTTCTGGGCTCATGGGTCTGAGACTGAGGAGACTCAAGACCCATATTGAGGTCAATAGTGAAGGATTGGTGGACCTCTGGCTGAGTGGGAGCCCCTTGTTCCACTCTAGCCTTTTTGGTTTGAAGAGGAGGGGCTTGTTCAATCAGAGTAGATTGAACAAGGGTTCGTTTGGTACGTCTCTGGTAGGTGACAGTGATTGGAGGAGAAGGTAGATTTGGAATAGTGAGGGTAGTTGCTGGTGTGGGTTCATCACCTGTGGGGTTAACAGGGATGTCACCAGGAGCCATTGGCTCAATCATACCTGGAAGTAGTGCGGTATCCCTTCCAGTGTAGTTGGTAGACACTCTCTTCAAGACTTTGAAGATGGTCGGCCTCATTTGGGGAGCAGACAGAGCAGCTGCACAGACAAGCTTACCCTGATCTAGCTCACAGTTGATTATGTGCTGGAGAAATCTGGGATACATAAAGAATGTGTCCCTTTGCAGATTTCCCATAAGGTTAGTCAGCACAAACCTTGAGTAGTTGAAGCGCAGGCCTTGTACCAACCCATGAACTAAGCACCCGAGTTCATAGGGAATTTGATCCCATCCCCCGGATTTGTTAGATAGACAGTGAAGAACCACATGTAGCAGGAACTTCCACTTGTAGGAGAAGTTGAATTTGTAGACTGTAGACCTGCTTACATCTCCACCGTATCCCATTTGGAGATAAGAGCTATCTAACTCAGATTTGGGGAATTCCGTCGGTGCGCCTTCATCATGGAGCTCAAGATGCTCCCTGATGATTTGTTCAGTGATGACCAACTCTTGGCCACAAACACTTGACCTGATAGCACGAACCCCGTTAGGGTTTCAATCCGACCATTTGCCCAAAATTCGGACATTTGGTTGGAGTAAATGGTAGGGTTTACGGTCAATGCTGTGTAGTATGAAGATTGGGCTAAGAAAGAGATGATATCAGAGAAGTCAGCATCCCTTGAAGAGTCAAGGAGTGCGACCTGGTTGTGCTGAGGGTTTAGAGCCATTTGAGAAAGATAGCAGAGGAAAAGTTCTGAGAGAGGTAAATTGGAGAAGAAGAAAGCTTTTAGGGCAGTGAATTTGGTAAAAAGAGTGTAAGTGATTAACCGGAAGTATTTAAATGGGTGAAATGGCGGTTTAAAGGGTGGTTTGGATAAGATGATGTGAGGGTTCAGTGGATGATGTGACAGGGGCGGTAAGGTTAGTCCATTTAAATAATCCGACATCATTAACAAAATCTTTACTTTTACAGAGTGGGGCCCAAAAGATTTCCGTTACACAGTAAAATCTTTCTTCCGAGTATAAGGTATTTCGAAGGTAAAGTTCTTCCGAAGGCAAATGTACTTCCGAAGGTAAATTACTTACTTCCGAAAACATATGTTGCTTTCAGGTGGAATGTATTAAGTGCTTCGGAAGTAGATCTGAGATAAACTCAATCGCTTCTTCCGAGACTTAGTACACTTCCGAGAAGAAAATTATCCTATGAGAAATTTGCTTCGGAAGTTATGCTAGATATCTTCCGAGGGCAAGTTTCTTTCGGAAGAACTTATACTTAGTTAAATAAGAAAGGATCTTTTGTAACAGGGCTTAGATTGTATTGACATAAGACTTTACATATTGAAAAGGTTTTCAATTGAGATTAACTAGTCAATGTTTATCATCCCAATAGCTGTAATGAGATATTTAAATCTTTGTTCATCAAATGCTTTGGTGAACAAATCAGCATATTGTTCATTTGAATCAACTTTGATTAGTTTTATAAGATTTTTCTCATGAATATCTCTAATGAAATGATACCTGATATCAATGTGCTTTGTCTTTGAGTGCTTCACTGGATTTTCAGTGATGGATATAGCACTGTTGTTGTCAATGTGGATAGGAGTGCTCATGAAGTTGAATCCATAGTCAATCATCTGGTTTTGAATCCACAGCAGCTGAGCACAGCAACTTGCAGCAGCAATGTATTCAGCTTCAGCAGTTGATGTAGAGACACAGGATTGCTTTTTGCATTGCCATGAGATGATCCTTCCACCAAGAAATTGACATCCACCTGATGTTGATTTCTTGTTGATGTTGCAGCCACCATAATCACTATCAGAGTAACCATAGAGATTAAAATCACTATTTCTTGGATACCAGAGACCTAACTTAGGTGCTCCTTTGAGGTATCTGAGGATTCTCTTGACAGCAATTAGGTGAGACACCTTTGGAGCAGCCTGATATCTTGCACAGATGCAGGTTGCAAACATGATATCAGGTCTACTTGCTGTGAGATACATCAGAGAACCAATGATTGCTCTATACTGATGTTGATCAGTATCCTCCCCCTCAGAATCAGGGCATAAATCATGGTTTCTGGGTATGGGCGTCTTTGCTGCTTTACAATCTTCATATCAAATCTCTCTAAGATATCATTGACATACTTAGATTGATTGATGAAAAACCCTTCCTTCAGTTGCTTTACCTGAATTCCAAGGAAAAAGTCCATTTTTCCCATAGAACTCATTTCGAACTTCTTCTTCATAATGCTCTCAAAGTCTTTGCACATTTGGTCATTTGAGGAACCAAATATGATGTCATCGACATAGACTTGAACTAGCAAAATGTCTTTCCCAGACTTTCTGATGAAGAGAGTCTTGTCAATGGTACCTCTAGTATAACCATTCTTCAGAAGAAATTGAGACAATGTCTCATACCACAGCCTAGGTGCTTGGTGCAGCCCATATAGAGCTTTATCCAACTTGCACACATAGTTTGGGTGTTGTGGGTCTTCAAATCCTGGAGGCTGGCATACGTAGACTTCCCTATCTATATCCCCATATAGAAAGGCACACTTGACATCAAGCTGGTAGACAGTGAAATTCTTGGATGCAGCATAAGCAAGGAAGATCCTAACTGCCTCAAGTTTGCAACAGGTGCAAAGACATCAGTATAATCAATTCCTTCCTCTTGAGTGTATCCTTGAACCACCAGTCTTGCCTTGTTCTTGATAATCAATCCTCTGTCATCTCTTTTGTTTCTGAATACCCACTTGGTGCCTATAGGTACTTGACCAGATGGTAGCGGACATAGGTTCCAAACCTTTTGTCTTTTGAATTGAAGCATTCCTCTTGCATTGATTCAACCCAGCTACTATCCTTCAAGGCATCTTCCACCTTCTTGGGTTCCATTTGGGATAAGAAGCATGAGTACAAGCAGACATTCCCATTGTGAGTTTGTCGCCTTGTTCTCACACCCTCAGAGACTTCCCCTATGATGTTTTCAGCTGGATGAGTATTGTGAATTCTAAGTCTTGGAATCACCTCCAGTTGCAAAGACAAGTCCAAGTTGGACATATTTTGCTCCGGAGCTTGAATACTTGGTCCAGCTGTTGTTTCAATCTCATTCAATGAGGACTGATTGAATGAAAGAGAAACATCATCATTTCTTTGCTGTGAAGCATCATTAACAGTTGCCTGTTCCTTCAAAATGCTGCTTCCATCAGCTTGGTGTTGTGCAGGATCACCTGAGGAGACTTGAAGATCATCAGGTGAATCCCTTGTTGAAGTTCCACTATTTCTTGAAATGGTTATACTGTCAGATCTTTCAATAGTGGGAACTTGATTTGTTGTTGCTCTTGGAGAACTTGGAGCAGGTCTGGGAAGCTCAAACAGTTGATCTTCATCAGAATTGCTTTGAGCACCTGTTCCAGCTGAAACATTCTCACAAGATGGTTTAGAATAGTTTGGAAACAATTCTAAATCAAAAATATGATCAGGGTCATTCCCCCTAACACAAGGAGTGTGCTCATTAACTACAATGTTGGAGGATTCCTCAAATTGTTGGTTTTTAATATTATAAACCCTGTAAGCTTTAGAATAGGAGGAATATCCAACAAAGATAGCATCATCTGACTTTTCAGCAAATTTTGCCAAATTGTCTTTTGTGTTAAGTATGGTACACCTGCTGCCAAAGGACCTTAGAAAACCAATGAACGGTGGCCTCTTGTTCCATAACTCATAAGGGGTCTTTCCATGTGGCTTTACTACAAGAACTCTGTTCTGCACATAGCATGCAGTGCTGACTGCCTCTGCCCAGAATGTTAGAGGCAGCTTTGAATCAGCTAACATAGTCCGAGCAGCCTCAATAAGTGTCCTATTTCTCCTCTCAGCAACACCATTTTGTTGAGGAGTTCTAGGAGCACTGTATTGTCTGGCAATCCCTTTTGAGTTACAAAATGAGTCAAGAACAAAGTTCTTAAACTCAGTCCCTTGATCACTTCTAATTATTTTAACCTTGTGATCAACTTGATTTTCTATTTTAAGAATAAAAGATTTTAAAGTTTCAGCAGTTTCATCTTTAGTTCTTAAAAAGAATACCCATGTAAATCTAGTAAAATCATCAACTACCACAAGGCAATATGATTTCCTTCCAATGCTCATTATACTTGTGGGACCAAATAGATCCATGTGCAATAAGTGTAATGGAGTAGTGATAGAGTTAACAACTTTGGATTTATGAGAAGACCTGTGTTGTTTCCCTTTCAGGCAAGCAACACAGTTATCTTTGCAGAAAAATTCCTTTTTAGGCAAACCATGTACCAAGTTATTTTTAGCCAATTTATTCATTGTCTTAAATTGACATGACACATTCGTTTATGCCATAGTGTTGACTCATCACTATCAGCTTTGGAAAGAAAGCATGATACTTCTCCCATTGGGGAAGCATTGTTCATATCAAGCTTGTACATATCCCCTCTCCTGGGAGATCTAAGAAGCACCAATTCCTGAGGAATTGTCATCCCAGGTTTGAGGATGATGCACTCATGTTCTGTGAAAAGCATTTGATGCTTTTGATCACAAAACTGAGAAACACTTAACAGGTTGTGTTCAAGCTGTTTGACAAAATTAACTTTGTCAACTTTTAACTTTCCGTTGGATATACTTCCTCTGCCAGAAATATATCCTCCGGCCTCACCTCCAAACTGGACAGGACCTCCATCATAATGTTGAAATTGTTGAAGGAGAGATCTGTTCCCTGTCATGTGCCTGGAGCATCCACTATCTACAATCCAATGTTGTTATTCTTGTCATATGGTGTCCCTGCACATAAGGTGAGATAATTAGTTTTGATTGGAAACCCAAGCCTTATTGGTCTTGGGTTCTTCCAATGAGAGTGACATGATTGAACCAAAATTTATGCATGGGGGTTCAATAGATGTCTTTGAAGAAGAGGTTTGGGCTACAGCATCTTCCTTGATCTTCCATTCCATCCCTTGGTTGATCATAGAAGATGAGCTTGATGAAGCTTTTGTAGCTTGGCATTCTTCCGAAGCTTCTTTCTTTTCGGAAGAGACCTTCACCACCTTTTCTTCCGAAGCAGTCTTCTTCTGGGATGGTTTCAAGGGGACTCTTTTGTGAGTCTTTGCAGCTTTCACTTCCGAAGCTTTTTTTTTCGGAAGAAGAGTTTTCTTCCGAGAGAAGCCTTGCTTCGGAAACAAGCTTTCCCTTTTTCATCACTTGAACCATTTGATATGGTCCAAATGTGAAACCTTTCCTGACTCCTTCTCTTTTAACATTATTTGCATAATGTGTGCTAGCAGGATTGTAGTAACAATCTTTAGCCATGTGGTTTTGCAGACCACACATTATGCATGCAATGTTAATTTTCTGGGAATTGGAGGATTGCTGTTTCTTGTTCTTTTTCTCCTCATCAGCAACCTTTCCCTTTAACTTCTGATCCTTTGGTAGGATAGGAGTACTGGTACTATACTCCTTTCCTGAATCAGAAGGTCCAACCACCTGGAATCCTGCTGATATGAATACACCCTTTTGCTTTGGGTCTATCTTCAGCTTGGATTCAGCCACCTTCTTGGCAGTTTTTCTGGCTGCTTTAGCCCTGCTTCTTCTGGCTTTGGTGGTCAGGGTTTGATCATCATTGGTCTGGGAGGGCACAATTACCTGTTCCTTCCCTGTGATGGTCTTGGTCTCCACAGTTGCATCACTCTTTGACTCTTTACAAGGTGGGTCAACATATGGAACCTCTTGCTCTTCAGTACCACATCTTGGTTGTCTTATAGACTCATAAGAGTGTGGTGGAGCAATTTCATTGGTTCCCAACCCACTTTTGTTTTGATAGCAAAGTTTGGAGTGAGAGGATGATGCAAGTATGGCTTGGAAGTTTTGCTCGGAAATAGCATACTTCCTGGCTTGAGCCTCAGCTGTGACAAGCTGGGCTTGAGCCTCAGTCAATTTGGATATTAAATCCTTGATTTGAGTCTTGTAGTTGGTGTGTTCATGTTTTAAAAGAGATACAGTTTTCTCTAACTCCTCAATTTTCTTTTGGTAGTCAGATTCAGCTCTTTTAAAGTCAGATTTTAGCACATTTAAAGACTTAATATCGGATTTAATTTCCATATTGTAGTCCTGGTACAATTTAACCTTAGCAATACAAGCAGGGGTACAAGATGTTCATATACCTTGTTTTCATCTGTTCCTGCCTGAGTGCTTGAGCAGGAGTCACATCTTGGACCATAAAGCTCCAGTCAACTTCTTGAGCCATAGCTGCTGTTTCAGTTGACTTCCCGTTGGGCTTTGGTGTAGAAGGATGTGAGGAGGCCTGTGAGGTTCCCGGGTTGGACTTGGGAGCCTTGCATTCCCTTGCAAAATGGCCAAGCTGGTTACAGTTGTAACATTTAGCCTTGCTTTTGTCAAACCCAAACTTGCTAGTGATTGGGTTTTGAGGGAATTGCCTTTCAGTTCTTTTAAAGAACTTCTTCGCTCTGTAGGTAAGGAGAGCCATTTGCTGGACAATGTCCACATACTCTATGTCATCTGGACTAAAGCACTCAAGATCATCAAAGCAGAATTTATGATCATTGGAGTGTCCACTCCCTGAGACAAACGCACAGCCCTCCTGAAAGGAGCTTTGCTGAGCTTGATGAGACCTTGGAGTCTCAGGGAATGTGATGTAAGGCGCAGATGAACAAGATGGCTGCTGGGTGTATGACAGGTACTGCTGAGACTGGGAGATACCTGAGCCTTCAGCAACCATTAAAGCGTTGCTAGCAGGAAGGCTCAAGGGTCTGCTTGCTTGGTGACCCTTCTTACTTTCCATTTCCAAACGGTATCCATCAAGGATCCCATAAAGTTCGGTCATGGTGAGAGTGTTTAAATTCTATGTTCTCTTAATGAAGACACAGTAGAAAGTCCACTCATTGGGTAGAGCACTCATGAACTTTCTGGTAAGGTCTCTAAGTTCTTGAGTGATTCCCACAGATTGGAGGGAGGAGATAAGATCCATATACCTGAAATATTGCTGGCTAAAAGTTTCTCCAGCAACATAGGTGAAGTTCTCAAACTCCTGCTTCAGTGAGTCCTTCTTTGAATCATTAGAGCTTGAGTACATTTGAGCAAGTGCATCAAAGAGTTCTTTGGCTGATTTACAATGCTCAAACCCCACCATGATGGAGTTTGGGATTGCAGTCATGAGAACAGTCCTAGCATTGCTGTCTATGTCAAGCTTCTTCCTGTCTTCATCGGAGTAGTCTTCAACGGCCTTCTCGATCATGGCACCGTTTCCACCAGCAACTTTTGGCTTGTACGGGCCATTAACGATGGACTGACACATCTTGCTATCCTGGTATCTGATGAAGCCTTCCATTCTTCTGCTCCAAGACCTGAAGTTTTCAGGGTCGATGATGGGAGCTTTGGTCATCGTTCCCATTTCAACTTCAGATTTGATGAGGGCCATTTTTGAGTGAGGTATAAGGAGAAGTGAAAAACTGGTTGATTAGGATGGTAAGATCTCACAATCAAGAGCCTAAAAAGCTCTGATACCAATTGCAGGATCGGGTTTTGTCACCTAACACTTGTAATTCTCTCAAACTCACTTATAATATCACTCAAACAAGATGAAGCAATGCCTTTAACAAGAGTTGATAATAATATAATAAGTAATTAAAGGAACAAGCAGGAGTATTTTCAAGGTACTTGTATATATTACTTCTCAACTCAAGATTACAAGACAATTACAAGCATATTACAAGAGTTACAATGAGAAACTATATATACTAGATCCTACAGCCGGTTATACTTGATACCAGCTGGAAACCTACGACTAAAGCATATACTACAATGCTAAAGTTAAGGTATCTTAGATAAAGTATTATCTAAGATATGGTAGTCATGACATGTCCATGACTTACCTTTTGTCACCAACTAAAGATGGCAACTGAACTTAACATAAAAGGTAAACAGTAGATTAAAGTATGGTCAACTACATGGCTTTTGAGAAAACGCCATGCAGTATCTCAGAGATTTGCAGCGGACTGTCAGACAGACCATACTTATGTCTACTGGATAATAGAAGTGTCTTCCGAAGGTTAACTGGCTTCGGAAGAACAAGTTCTTCCGAAGCCACTTATACTTCGGAAGATGCTTCTATGCTTCCGAGGCTTTAAGGACTTCTTTACACTTCGGAAGTTGACTTCAGAACTTTGTCTTCAAGTCTTGATTCTTCGGAAGTAACTTCTTTATCTTCAGAAGTTGGAGTTTTCCTTCGGAAGTGTATTTTACACTTAGACTTCGGAAGAGCTCCTTCTTCCTTCGGAAGTCCCACACTTGGCTTCGGAAGTCCTTTGTATGTTGTACTCAAAATCTTCTAAGTGACGTGGTTTTGGTTGCAACAGCCTCTCTAGATCCAACAAATCCCTTCTCCTCTAAGTGTGAAAAGGTTTTTGGTATTAATTAAATAAAATTTTAAACAGTCAAAACTACTTGCAGGACCGGTGAAGGGCTTGACAATTACAACACAACAACACAAAGAGGAGATTAACCAAACTTGATCAAACGGTAAACTGGATTAACCATAATAATGATACTAAGAACACAAGTAACAAGTAAGAGACAGAACAAGAGATTTGGGTTTCAAGATTGCAGTATATTGCTTTCTCAAGTTCTATTACAAGTGTTACAAAGCATAAAGAAAGATACTAGAACGTGGAATACTTATACTACAACCTACAACCGGCTATACTTTGGAAGCAGCTGGATACAATTGACTAGACACAAACAAAATCAATTGTAAAATCAAAAGGCATATCTGCCTTTTGACCTTGCGACTATGACATACCATAGCTCACATCCTTATCTATTACAAAAAGGATAAAGTACATAAAGTAGAAGGTTACAGACTCAAGACCTTAATGTACAGTTACCAAAAGCATGGACCTTTTCACCAACTCATGTAAGTTGGTGACTTTACAGAGATGCAGCGGAAAGGTGTCCAACTTTATGGAACAGTACATCAGATAAAGCATATTATTAAAAGTCTTCAGAAGAAATCTGTCTTCATAGGATGAAGCTTCGGAAGACTTTGTCTCTGAGGCTTCGGAAGACTTCATATTTGGATTCGGAAGATATTGGTCTTGGCTTCGGAAGATTTTACACTTAGAATATTTCTAGTGCATGGTGTAAAACTTCCGAAGCAATTCTACTTCAGTTCTTTAGTGCATTGCTTGCAGAGAGACTTTGGATGTTTTGGTTTGCATCAGACTTAAAGAAATCCTTACAAACTCCTCCTAGGTTGATGCTACCAAAACATTTAGAAGATCTTCAGATGTTAGTAGTCTTCAGCACAATCATGATCATACCCTTCTTCATTAGATGGTCAGGATCACTCAGACTTTCATAGTATCTTCGCATCTCAAAGAGATCATGCAGAGGTAAGTTGATTATGTCTTGCCATGTATAGACATTCTCAATACCTTGATTTACATGCCATCTTTCTGGATTGGTAGAGAAGGTCCAGGATAAGATGGGTGTCTCAGCTGCAAGAGGAGCCACTTGAATTGGAGTTGATTGGGCTGTCTCTTCATGCACTTCCTCAGGTTAATCTGACTCAGCCTGAGGTGTAGAGGTAGATGATTTAGGCTTCTTCTTTTTAGACTTTGGTTTAGAGGCCATCCTCTTCTTCCTCTTAGATGACTTTAACCGATAAGACTGGTCTGCAGCACCTTGTTGATCATCCTTGTCTTTCTCAGTTGGGTGTTCCTCCCTCATAGGTTTAGAAGGAGAGGGAGTTTGAACCTGCTGTGGATCAGAAGATGAAGCTTGCTGAGGCTCAGCAGGAGGTCCGGGTTGTGTTGTCTCAGGTTGTTCAACCTTAACCTCCACTTCAGGTGGGACTTGACTTGGAAGAAAGTGTAAGTCAATCAGTTCTCCACTCTTGTTCTTCTGCTTGATTACCCTTATATGCTCATCCATTATGGATAGAGACATAGGGCCAAGTCTCCTTCCGGAGAATCCATACAGCTTCAAGAAGCTCATCATCCTTTGTCTGTCAGCAGACTTCTTCATACTCTTTTGGATGATGGCTCTTGACTTTGCAGCTTCTTCCCTTAGCTTCTTCTTAGTTGTCTTTCTCTCCTTGACTAACTCAAGCTCAAGTTGTTTTAAGTACTCGAACTCAACAAAGTCATAGGACAAGGGAAGAAGTGCATCTGCTTGATAGAAGCCTGTGGCACTAAGGTAGTTGATCATTTTGATCCTATCTTCTTCTTTGTCTACCTGAGGTTCTTGTTGAACCACATCTTCTTGTACAGGGCTTTCTTGAACTGGGGAGAGAGTAGGAGCATGCTTGTAGAGTCTTTTCTGTCTCTTCTCCTCTTTGAATTGGAGAAGTAACCTTGCATCCTCTTTTTCTTTCATCTCTCTTGACACTTCCATGTAAGCCAGTTCATTTAGTTGTTCTAAGGGGAGAGAAATGATTTCATCAATGTCATAGTTCCTGGTCTGCAGGTAAGTAATCCTGACTGCCCTCAACTCATCATCTTGAGTATTTGGTCTGGGGCAGCCCTGATTGCAGCTTGCATAAAACCTGAAGACCCAGAGGAACTTTCTCCCCTTAGCTTCCTCTTCCTCTCTCTCTCTCTCTTCCTCCTCAATTTCCTCAGGAGTCAAAATCCTTTTTCCTTTGTCACCCACAGACCTTTGTGACTAAGGGTGGATAGAGGTTTGGCCTTCATTGCTTGGTGTAGCATCCATGCTCTGGCCAGAGAGAGGCTGAGAAACACCTTCACCAGTAGGTGTCTCAGAGGGAATGTAGATCTCTACAGCAATTGATTTTGATGAGACAGGGGTCTCAGGTTCTGCCACTGGGCCTTCAGTCAAGGTTTCCCCTATGAAACTAATCTTAGGGTCCACCTCAACATCCAGTTAACCGATGGCATTACCTGATTGCCTAAGTCTCCTTCTTAAGCTAAACTCTGCAGTGATCCTGTCTTGGATTCTTTGAGCCAATCTGTCAGCTTGTCTTGAGTTGCTTGGGTTGACAAGTGGCATATTGACTAGATCCAGACCTTCATAGAAGTTCAAATTTGAAAGTCAAATACTTCTTGTTGCCCTTGAACTTTGTGAAGAATAAGGGCTCTTCTATCATCATCATACCTCCACCTCATGATGTAGTTTGAAGTTCCTTGAGGTGGGGATGACACAGCCCTTGGTATACCTTCCTCAAAGAGACTCCTGATGATAGAGTCTATAGAGTCCACATTAATGTGAACTTGAGGAAGTTGCTGAGAATGCACAATTGCAAGTGAGGATGGTGAGTCCTCAATGTCTATTCTCTGTGAAAAACTCCCAGGTTCTGTGGCTGCAATGACTTTCTCCCCCTTTTTGGTAGCATCACCCACTTGCATAGGTGAGCTGGAGGATAAATCAATCACATCCACAGGTTCTTGTGTTCCTGGTTGAGCTCTTCTTAAAGGTCTCCCAGCTAGTTTTTCCTTAAGATATGAAATCTCAAGTTGCTGATCATTGACCCTGTTGTGTAAGGTAGTCACCTGAGATTCAAGGTGACTGACCTTTGAGACTAGGTAAGTGCATGTTTTTAGACAACTTGTGCACCATTAGTCTCAGATTCCCCTCTTCTTCATCAGAAGAATCATTGGGGGATGAGATGATTGGACCAAAGTCCTCTCTCTCACCACCAGCTTGAGGTTCTTGGCTGCTGGTTTTCCTCTGCTCACTGGCAATCTCAGTTGAGATGTCAGTGGGCTGAGTTGCCATGGTTGAGGTCTTAATGATATAATCACTTGCAGAAGTGAGAGCCTCTGCCATATGGACATCCTGAACAGGTTTAGAAGTGTCCACCTCAGTTATAGGTGACTGATGTGGGCTAGACTGAGGAGACTCAGGAGTACTCATCTCTCTTTGAGTAGGGGAAGAGAAGAGAGACTCATGGTAATCATTGAATCCTAAGTCTTCATCAGTATAGAAGGATAGGTTGGGAATGGGTTGATTTAGATCTAAAGACTGGGGATGGTAACTGTCCCCTAAAGGTTGTTCACTTGAGTGTTGAGACTCAGAGTGAAGGCTTAAGGCTGTTGGGCTTGTGAGCTCATCAGGGTGAGCATGAGGAACCTCAGCCCTGATAGTTGAAGAGATGGGAGTGGTTTGCTCCTTAGGGGAAGTGGGAGCTCTAGTGTCCACTTCCTCCTGTAAAGGTGAGTATATGGGGACCTGCACAGACTCAATAGCTTGAGCAGGGGTTCGTTTGGATTTTCTTTGGTAAGTGAGGGTTACTTGAGGCCTTTTTAGTGGTAGAGAGATAGAAGGTGTGGGTTCAACACTAGCTTGTGTTGCTAGGTTGTCACCTTGAGCAATGAGCTCTAACATTTTGGGGACAAGGGTTGTTTCTACCCCTAAGAAGCCTACAGTTGGCTTCTTCATGATTTTAAAGATGTCGGGCTTTATCTATCCCAATTTAAGAATATTATCTGTTTCCTCAATTGTGAGCCCAGTTCACAGTTGAGAATGTGTTGAACATATCTAGGAAACATATAATACTCTAAGGAGTCCAAGTTAGCAAGTAAATTGGTATAGACAAATTGAGAGTACCTGAACTTGACCCTTTGAACCATTCCATGCACTATGAAGGAGAGATCCTTAGGAATCTGGTCCCATCCTCCATGCTTGTTTGACAAGCTGTGGATAACCACATGGAGTAGGTATTTCCACTGGGATGAGACCTTCCCTTTCCTGAAGGTCTTTATAGAGAAATCTCCCTCATAGCCCATCTGCTCAAAGGAATGATTGACAGCTTCCTTTGGGAAGGACAACTCACCTTCTTCATCATCCAGCTGCAAATGAGTGTTGATAATGGCTGGAGTGATGAAGATTTTCCTCCCTTGCACTGTGGCAGACAGTGCCTTCTCCCCATCCATGATGACCTCTTGGCAGGTCTTCCAAAATTCAAGCAGATGATCCTCATAGAGAGTAGGATCAATAGTTAGGGAGGTGAAGTAATTTGATAGAGTTAAGAATTGGCAAATCTCGGAGAAACTTTCATCTTTCTCAGTGCTTAACAGAGCAACCTGGTTGTGTTGCCTGTGAAGTTGCATGGAAAATCTGGGTTGTTTCTGCGGTTAAGGTTGGCCATTTGAGAAGCTTAAGGTTGAAGAAAGGTGAAAAGCAAAGGCGGTTTGGGAATTAGGTTTGAGAATAGTAGAATTGAAGAAGATAGTAAGGGAGAGGGGGAACCGTTGGGTATTTATATAAAAAGGATTTAAACCAAAGTTAATGAAAGAGGATAAACTTTGAAATCCGAATGTCGGTCCCACCTCTGAAAAAGTAGTTTACTTTTGCTCAAAAAGTAGTTTTCTTGGAATTCGAAAAGCTTCCGAAGGTAAATTATCTTCTGAAGTTTTAATGAAAAAGCTTTCTAAGCTAAAATGACTTGGGAGATTCTCCTGAGAGTCTTGAAAATTTTTCTTTGGAAGAGAAATAAACACTTGAATGCTTTGTATATAAAACAACAAAGCTTCCGAGAGTTAATTTTGCTTCGGAAGGAAAAAGTCCTTAAAAACAAATAAGTGTCTGAGACAAGTATTTAAGCTTCAGAAGATAAATTTAGACTTCTTCCGGAGGTAAAATTTCTTAGACAGTTATTTATTTTGAAGACATGATTTTCTTCCGAAGGTAAAAATATATCTTCCGAAGGATCAGAAAATTTTCAAGAATCTAAGGAAAGTCTTCAAAAAGGATTTTATATACAAAGAAAACATGAGCTTATGAAAGTGATGAACTAGACAACTTAGGACACACATATTTTAAGAAATAATTAGAATTAGTTTAAGAAAAGATCTACTCAAAGTTAATCATCCCAATAGCTGATATTAGATATTTAAATCTCTGTTCATCAAAAGCTTTTGTAAACAGATCAGCATATTGTTCATCTGTATGAACTTTGACTAGTTTAATTAATCCATTTTCATAGTTATCTCTTATTAGATGATACCTGATATTGATGTGTTTGGTCCTTGAGTGCTGCACAGGGTTCTCAGTGATAGAGATAGCACTATTGTTGTCTATGTGGATAGGAGTCTCCTTGAAGATAAATCCATAGTCTAGCATCTGATTTTGAATCCAAAGCACTTGAGCACAGCAACTTGCAGCAGCAATGTATTCAGCCTCAGCAGTTGATGCAGACACACAGGATTGTTTCTTGCATTGCCATGAGACAACCCTTCCACTAAGGAATTGACATCCCCCAGATGTAGACTTTGCAGTCATGTTGCAACCACCATAATCACTATCTGTATAAGCATACAGATTGAAGTCAGGATTCTTTGGATACCATAAACCAAGTGTTGAAGCACCTTTGAGGTATCTTAAAATCCTTTTGACAGTGATGAGGTGAGACATCTTAGGGTTGGCTTGATATCTTGCACAAATACATGTAGCAAACATGATATCAGGCCTGCTAGCTGTAAGATACATAAGAGACCCAATCATAGCCCTGTATAAATGTTCATCTACACACTCCCCCTCAAGATCAGGTCCAAAGGAGTGGTTTCTGGCTATGGGTGTCTTAGCAATCTTACAATCAGTCATGTTGAACCTCTTGAGTATGTCCTGAACATACTTTGACTAACTTATGAAGATGCCATCTTCAACTTGCTTCACTTGAATTCCCAGAAAGAAATTGAGTTCTCCCACTACACTCATTTCAAATCTGTCTTTCATCAGCTTCTCAAAGTCTTTACAGAGCTTTGGATTAGTTGAACCAAAGATGATGTCATCTACATACACTTGAACTAGCAATAAGTCATTTCTCTGTCCTTTGATGAAGAGAGTTCCATCTATAGTACCTCTCCTGTATCCATGTTTACAAAGATACTCAGACAATGTCTCATACCACTTCCTTGGTGCCTGATGCAGCCCATAAAGAGCTTTGTCAAGCTTGCAGACATAACCAGGATGATCAAGGTCTACAAAACCAGGTGGCTGTTTGACATACACCTCTTCATCAATCACTCCATACAAAAAGCACACTTTACATCAAGTTGAAAGACTTTGAAGTTCTTGGATGCAGCAAATGCCAGGAATATCCTAACAGCTTCTAATCTTGCTACAGGAGCAAAGACATCAGTGTAGTCAATCCCTTCTTCTTGTGTGTATCTTTGAACAACTAGTCTTGCCTTATTCTTGATGATAATGCCTCTATCATCCTTCTTATTCCTAAACACCCATTTGGTTCCAATGGTAGTCTTCCCATGAGGAAGAGGACAAAGGTTCCAAACTTTTTGCCTTTTGAATTGAAACAACTCTTGTTGCATAGCTTCAACCCAACTTCCATCCTTTAGAGCCTCATCAACTTTTTTGGCTCTATCTGGGATAAGAAACAAGAGTGAAGACAAACATTTGCTTCATGGGTTTGTCCTCTTGTTCTTACCCTGTGACAACATCTCCAATGATGTTTGTGGTGGGGTGATACTTGTGAATCCTTAGCTGAGGGATCACAGCAAGTTGCTGAGAAAGATCCAAATTTGAGAAATTCAGATCTGGCATAGATGATTCACCCTCCACATCACCACACTTATCAAGATTGACTTGATCCAATGAATGTGTGACATCATTGATGTTGTCATCTATGGTGTGGTTATTAGCATCTAGGAATTCCTGATCACTTTCACCATCACCATTGTTGTCTTCCACAATTGAGGTATCTTTATCTGGATGTGGAGCCTCTGAGCTGGAATTTGAAGGCACCCTAGATGTATCAGCTGAATTTGTCATTGAAGTGCTGATAGAAACCTTATTTGCTGAAGTAGTTTCAACTAGAGCTGAAGATGTATGAGTTGAAGGTCTTCCTAGCTCAAACCTTGGATCAGGATCACCTGTATTTAAATTTTCTGCAGATCCTGAAACATTCTCACAAGATTTGTTAAAACAGTTGGTAACTAAATCAAGATCAAATAGCCAATCAGGATCAGAACCAGCCACACAGGGTGTGTGTTCATTGAAAGTCACATTGGCTGACTCCTCAACAATTCTAGTTCTGAGATTGTATACTCTATAAGCCTTAGCTTGGGAAGAGTATCCAATGAAGTGTCCATCATCTGATTTCTCAGCAAATTTGGCAATTTGATCTTTTGGTATTCAAGATGGTGCAAGGACATTCAAATGACCTGAGAAAACCAATAAAAGGTTTTCTCTTGTGCCAAAGTTCATAAGGAGTCTTACCATGTGTCTTAACTACTAAAACTCTATTTTGCACAGAGCAAGCAATATTTACTGCCTCTGCCCAGAAGGTGATGAGCAGCTTAGAGTCAGACAACATAGTTCTTGCAGCTTCAATTAGTGTCCTGTTTCTCCTCTCAGCAACACCATTTTGCTGAGGAGTCCTGGGAGAACTATATTGTCTTGTAATACATTTTTCATCACAAAATGTATCAAGGATTTGATTCTTTAATTCAGTCCCTTGATCACATCTTATGGTTTTGACCTTGTGATCACTTTGATTCTCAATTTTTAAGATGAAATTCTTCAGAATCTCAGGGGTTTCATCCTTAGTTCTAAGAAAGAAAACCCAAGTGAATCTTGTAAAATCATCTGTGATCACCAGACAATAAGAGGTCCTTCCTAGACTCATTACACTGGTGGGGCCAAAGAGATCCATATGTAATATGTGTATGGGAGTAGTGATGGAGTTCTTTTCCTTAGGCTTGTGAGATACCTTATGTTGCTTCCCTTTCTGGCATGCAACACAATGATCATCACTTGTAAATTCTTTCTTTGGCATTCCAATTACCAGATCATGTTTAACTAGTTTATTCATGTTCTTAAAGTTTACATGGCATAATTTTTTATGCCATAGGAAAGACTCATCACTATTTGCTTTAGACAGAAAGCATGAAACTTTTCCGGAGGGAGATGTTTCTTGCAAGTCCATCTTGTACATATGTACCTAGATCATGATATGAATGTAATAGATCTTGTTTGTTCTTACACTGATGTAATGTTTGGAATGATTAATGAAATGATATTGATTGTTTGTGATTTACTATGTTTAATATTTCATTAATGAGTCGATGTTGAATTGGTTAAATAGGTTTGTGGTTGTTTGAATTGATACACATAATGTTATATAAATTAATACATTCAAACTTAACAAAATGAAGTTCTCATGCGAATGGCCCATACGAATGGACCATACGCATGAATAACTCCATACGAATGACTCAGTCGCACGACTGAACCAGGAGACTGGATCAGTCGTATGATTGTAACATAAGATTGGCTCAGTCGCACGACTGAACACTCAGTCGTGCGGATGGATCAACCACATGGTTCAATCGCACGACTGAACCATACTAATGGTTCAGTCGCACGAATGAACAACACTAACCTATAAATACAACCCAATTCGTGGAAAAACGTAAGCATTCATTCTATTTCGACTCCAGACGTACCCTAGCCGTCTAGAAGCCTCCAAGTTCATACTCCAAGTTCATAGAACGCTGTAGATCGATTCCTAATCGATTCTTAACGTTTGATTCAATACTTTATTGATTCTACGTGCGTTCTCACTGATTGGATCGCCAATCAAATAGGATTCCGCACTATTTGGTTTGGTTTACACGTTAATCATTCGGTATTTCGTTCAAATACCAGGTTCTAACAAGTGGTATCAGAACTTTGGCTCTTGACTACGTGTGATTCAATCAAGTTTGATACAAAGTTTGTGTTTTTACTTTAAAAACACAATCTTTTTGTGTAAAAAGTTTTCTTGGACGTCCCCTGCTCATCAAGTTTCGGTTTCTACGGCATTAGGCAATTAGGGTTGGCGAAAATTCGAATTTTTACGGCCAAAACACGTTTAACCTAGAAATTTTCGCAAAACAGCAGCTTCAGTCGCACGAGTGAGCCATTCGCACGACTGGACTTCATTCGCATTGTCCAGACGCACGATTGGACCTAGTCGCATCTCCATTCGTACGGCTGAACCATCCGTTCGCAGTGTTCATACGCATCATATTCATTCGCACGACTGAACCAATCGCTTAGTTCAGCCGCATGATTGAACCAGTCGCATAGTTCATTCGCACGGATAACCCATTCGCATCACCCAGTCGCACCATTTTGACAGATTGTTTAGTAGACTTAAAGTTAATCGACATGGAAGATCAGATGTCAGCGTTTACTGCCGGGAAGGACTTAAGGATCCAGAACCTACTGTTACTTGAGAGTGAGGTGGGTAATCATAATAAACCACCAAAGCTCTTAACGTTAGATGAGTTTCCCCACTGGAAACAACGTTTTGAGATCTACCTCAATGGAGTGGATCCAAATCTGTGGGAAGCTATCGAGATAGGCTACAGTATGCCGGTGGGAGCCGATGGGGTAAAGCTTACTTTGGGAGGGATGACTGATGCTCAGAAAGTTAAGTATAATGCAGAGAAGAGAGTATATGCATTGATCACACAGTCTATTCCTAAAGATATTTTCCACCAGTACTCGGAGAATAAGCAGGCCAAGAAATTGTGGGATGAGCTGGAAAAGAGATATGACGGGAATGCTTCGCTAAAGGCAATTAAAGCTAAGGAGCTAAAGAAAGAATTTGACAACTTCTCATCGATGGGAAACGAGAGTTTGGACGATGTTATTGATAGATTCTACCATCTGATGAGTGAACTACATACACATGGGGTTGCTACTACCATGGAAGAAAAGGTGTCAAATTTTGCAGACGGATTGCCAGAAAAGTGGGCTTCATTTGTGTCAAATCTGAGACAGAATGAGATGCTGGCAAAGTTGGATATCAATGATTTCATTCTAAAGCTGCGAGAAGAAGAACTTAGGATGAAGTACAGAGCTCAGAAGTCTTCGTACACTCAGAATCCAGCTTTGTACAATGCCACTCCTCAAGCTAAGACATCTGGAGCACCTCTTCAGACTGCATTTGTGTCTAGCTCATCTGGTCCTTCACAAGCTTCTCCTTCAGGATCAGAAATGTCAGGGTCCTCTTGTACCCATTATATTGGATCTGAAGCAAATGCTACTAGACTGAAGACCGAGAACCTCGGTAATGTGACTGTGGAAGTAGCTCGAGAGCACATGGATCTCTTGGCAGCAGTGGTGCATTCTTATGATGGACTTGTTGCTGGGAAGATTGGAAACTGCCATCTGGCAGATGAGGACTACGAGCAGGTGGATGAAATGGAGCTGGAGAGGATGGACATTATGTGGGCCTTAGCAAGTGCTGTCCGGAGGGCGAAGAAGTTTGTGAAAAAGACCGGACAGAACTTGGTTGCTACTAAGGACACCACATTTGGTTTTGACAAGAGCAAAGTGACCTGCTTTAACTGTGGAGAAAAGGGGCACTTCAAGAGAGAATGTGTGAAACCAAAGAAGACTGGGAACGGGAACCCATTCTTGTCCTTCACTCGTCAAGACAAGCAAGCTAGCAGTTCTACTTCATCAAGCAAGGATCCAAAAGCCTTGACTGCCCATGATGATGAAGGACAGGACTGGAGCTTTCGTTTTGTCTCTCCAGGGGAATCAAACATTGCAAGCGTTGAAGACTTAGATGACGATTCCGCGAGTGAAGGGGATATTGCAGTTGAGATAGCGATGTCAAATAGTGAAGATACAACTGCAACTGAGGTCAGCTATAAGCCTGAAGAAGGGACTTCCACAGCAAAGACGGAATCACCAAAACCAGAGACATCTGATGCTGCGATGATGGCTAATTCTTCTGAACCTCCTCAGGTAAGTACCACTGACCAACTGTTTCAATCTCACGCTTGTTCTGATTGTCATACATTTAGAGATAGCATAGATCAGAAATTTGCTAGGTTATTAGATCATAATGATAACTTAGTAAAGGATTTGCAACTGTGCACTGAGGCTAATAGAGTTTTAAAACAAAATGAGCATAGTTACAAAGAAAAGATAGACCTTTTGACTAAACAGCTTAGGGAAACTGAAGTAGTAGCATTTAACCAGGCTAATGACATTAGGTACTATCTTAACTCCCTAGAAGACACTAAGAAACAAAAGGCAGTTTTAGAAGTAGAAGTAAACTCTTTAAAGCAAAAACTGCACAGTTGGACAAGTTCATCACACATTGTCCAACACTTAGTGAGAGAACGTAACAACGGGGAGGGTTTGGGTTATAAAGTGGTTCCACCACCACCTGAGACCTTGATGAACACTAAAAGTAGACCAATAAATAATAATCCCATCAAGGATCATGTGGTGTCTACT
This sequence comes from Flaveria ramosissima, assembly GCA_025215565.1. NCBI lineage: Eukaryota > Viridiplantae > Streptophyta > Magnoliopsida > Asterales > Asteraceae > Flaveria > Flaveria ramosissima. Next base: position 5,403,176 of record CM046030.1, on the reverse strand, counting down.
CCTCTTGTTAGTGATCCAGATTCCTCATGTTCATCAATTGAATCTGGAACAAAACAAAAGGAGGCCACTTCAAAGGCAAAGGGTAAAATGTCATGTGTTAATCTGGAAAAAGAATTTGAAAAGGTTAATTTAAAGTCAGGGTCAAACAAAGTCAAATCTGAACCTAAAAAGACTGTTAATGTTAATCTTTCACAAGTTTCATGTCAAAAACCAGTTAACCAAAAAGAAAAAGATGTTAAACATGTTAAAACAATTAATTTTGTTAAACAAGAGAAAACATCAAAAGAAACAGAGTCAAAACCCAAATTAAGTGATGCTACTAGGGTGTCACACACATCTCCACAAAGAAAGTTTAATCATAAAGTTGATAGCAGGTCATGCTACAACTATGGAGAGTGTGGACACATTGCTTCCTATTGTCCTTACTATCAGACACCTAGGAAGAAGATTGAACTTTAGGATTCAAAACCTAGGTCTTCTAAGAGGAGTTCTTTAACTCCACCTAGAAGAACTAGTGAACCTAAAGTTCAACCCATTAGCCAGTCGACTGTTTATCACAAACAGGCATTGCACAAATCTGGCTTATGGAAAGAAAAGTCATCCTCTGTGTCTGATAATGATGACAAGAAGGAACCTGAGCTACCCTCACCCTCTAAGGGTCAATGGGTTGAATTCATGATGTGTGATGCCTCTGGGAAACCCAAGCCAGTAAAGGCTTGGGTTCCTAACCTAAACTAATGTTTTACATTGTATGTGCAGGGTGTTCGCTACAGTGCTGAAACCAACACGTGGATTGTAGACAGCGGAGCATCCAGGCACATGACAGGAAACAGGGCTCTTTTACCAAATGTCAAACAAATAAAAAGAGGGCATGTTTCATTTGCTGGAAACAAGGGAGGCTATATCACAGCTCAGGGAGAAGTTGGAAATCAGAAAGTTAAGTTTGATAAGGTGAACTACGTTCAACAACTTCAAAACAACTTACTTTCTGTTTCCCAAATCTGTGATAAGGGATTTAAAGTCATATTCGACAACAAGAAGTGCTATGTCCTAAAGAAAGACTACGTGATTCCGGAGGACCAAGTTCTAATGACATCTTCAAGATATAAAGACCTTTATGTTTTGGATCTCTCAACGGCTTCTACAACGGATCATGAAGTTCAGTGCTTTCTATCAAAAGCTACTGAGAAGGACTCCATCTCCTGGCATAGGAGAATGGGACACATTAATCAACGGAAGATGAATCACTTGATCCAGAAGGATCTCGTGAGAGGAGTTAACGTCAAGAATTTCCAACTTTCTGATTTTTGTGTAGCTTGCAAGAAAGGCAAACAGACGAAGAAGTCTCATAAGGAAAAGAAAGTTCATTCAATAGAACTTCCTCTTGAACTTCTTCACATGGATCTGTTTGGTCCAGTCAGTACAAAGAGCATTGCAGGCGATTTGTACTATTTTGTAGTTATTGATGACTACTCAAGATTCTCTTGGGTAATGTTTCTGAAGTCCAAATCAAAAACATTTGAGTCATTCAAGGAGTTAGTAACCACACTGGAATCTCTATACAAGCTGAAGGTGAGACAAGTACGCTCAGACAACGGGACTGAATTCAAGAATCAGTGGATGGAGGCTTACTGCAAGGAAAAGGGAATTGTGCATCAATTCACTTCTGCCTACACGCCTCAGATGAATGGTGTTTCTGAGAGAAAGAACAGAAGCTTGATAGAGACAGCACGGACAATGCTGGCAGACTCGAAACTGCCTATCCAATTCTGGAATGAGGCAGTGGCAAATGCATGTCATACATTGAATCGAGTTCTGATAGTCAAACGCCACGGAAAGACATGTTACCAGCTACTACAACGACGTAAACCTAATCTGGAGTATCTCGAACCATTTGGCGCGCCGTGCACACTTCTGAAGAAGACTCAAGAAGGTAAATTCAGCGAGAAGGCTGATGAAGGGATCTTTCTAGGATACAACATACCGAACAAGAGAGTTTACAACAACTCAACGGGTTTAGTAGAAGTGTGGTGTAATGTTGATGTTCAGAGATATACCACACCACCTACTGGCAAAGGACCCGCCTACTTTTTCGACTATGATGGATTCTTCAAGTCCTTCAACATCCCTATCTCTCCTTCGGATGATGAGTTAGCTACACGGATGATGTATGACATCTTGAATACACCATCTCATGATTCAACATCATCGAGCTCATAGGAAGAATCATCAAATCAGTCAGGGGGAGTAGTCGACGATAGTGACTCCTCCTCAGAAGATGAAGCTGAAGAAGATGACCAGAACAGTCAGGAGGAACAGGTTCCAGTTCCTGCAAGTCCACAAGCATCCAACAGTGATGCACCTTCGACTTCGGAACCTCAAACTCCTTCTACCTCAGATGCAGAACCAAATGTTCACAATCTTGGCTCTGAGGTAGCTGTTCCTACTACTCCAGGATCACGTCTAAACATGTATCATCCCCTAGACAATGTCATTGGGGATGTCAGATCAGGTGTACAAACCCGAAATCAGCTATACTCAGCTGATTATGCCTCTGTTATGGAAAAGGGATACATTCATGATGGTGCTTATCGGTGTTTTGTCTCGCAGTTTGAGCCAAAATATATCAGTGAAGCACTAAACGATGAGGCGTGGGTGAGTGCCATGCAAGAAGAACTTCTTCAGTTAAGAAGTTAGGTGTATGGACTCTGGTAGATAGACCTAAAGGTGCTAAGGTCATTGGCAGCAAATGGGTCTTGAAATGCAAGAAGGATGACCAAGGGGTCATTATCAGGAACAAGGCTCGACTGGTGGTTCAGGGATTTCGCCAAGTCGAGGGGATTGACTACAATGAAGTGTTTGCACCCGAGGCAAGGATGGAAGCCATCCGTATCTTCCTTGCCTATGCATCGTATATGAAGATTAAAGTCTATCAATTAGATGTGAAGAGTGCATTCCTTCATGGGGAAATTAGAGAGACAGTTTATGTCAGTCAACCCGAGGGATTTGAAGATCCTTATCATCGGGATAGAGTTTACAAACTCGACAAGGCCTTATACGGGCTTCATCAAGCTCCAAGGGCCTGGTATGAGAAACTCTCGACTCATCTTGTGAAACACAGCTTTCGCAGGGGAGTCATTGACTGCACTCTGTTCATCAAAGAAAAAGATGGAGACCTACTGCTAGTACAGATCTATGTCGATGACATAATCTTCGGTTCAAAGAACGAAGAATTATGCAAAGAGTTTGAAGCAGTTATGAAGAAAGAGTTTGAGATGAGTGCAATGGGGGAGATGAAATTCTTTCTCGGGTTACAGATGGATCAGACACCAAATGGGATCTTTCTACATCAGACCAAGTATGTAGGAGACATTCTCAGTCGGTTTGACATGGAGAATGCTTCTGCAGCTGGGACTCCACTTGCTACAAATCATGATATAGCACCTAATGAAAATGGAGATCTGGTAGATGCCACAATGTACGTGGAATGATTGGATCCCTCATGTATCTCACTGCCTCAAGACCTGATATCATGTATGCTACATGTTTATGTTCTAGATATCAGGCTAAGCCTAAGGTTAACTATCTGATCGGGGTCAAGAGGATATTTCGTTATCTGAAGGGTACACCCACACTTGGGTTGTGGTATCCTCATGATGATGACTTTGAGCTCACGGCGTATAGTCAATAGGATTACGGGGGCTGCAAGATGAACTACAAGTCTACATCACAGGGTGTCAATTCTTTGGGAGAAGATTAGTTACCTGGCAGTGTAAGAAGCAGACCTCGGTTGCATTGTCAACCTGTGAAGCCGAATACGTTGCTGCTGCAAGTTGCTGTTCACAAATCATCTGGATTCAACAACAAATGCGGGATTACGGTTTAAAGTTTTCTTCTACTCCTATCTTTGTTGATAACTCTGCTGCAATTGCAGTAACTAAAAATCCGGTACAACATCCAAAGACCAAACACATCGGTATTAAATACCATTTCATAAGAGACTGTTTTGAAAAGAACTTAATCGATGTGGTAAAAATTAATACTGATTTTCAACGCGCTGACCTCTATACAAAAGCCTTTGATAAACCACGTTTTCTATATCTGTTAGAGGTCAACGGCGTTAAAAAGAAAAGTGATGTTATTCCTGATGATGATCATGTATAGTCCGATGCAGTATAGTTAATTTTTCTTTTTTATTTTTCTTTATTTATTTTATTTTGTTTAAATTAAATTCATGTTATATAGCTGTCTATTAAAATCCTAAAATAATTAAATCAGTCATGATTTTAGAATTTTAGGGGGAGAATAAGTCAGCCAGTAACATTAAAAATAATAATAATAATAATAATAATAATAATAATAATAATAATAATAATAATAATAATAATAATAATAATAATAATAAAAACGAGGGAGAAGGAGTGGATAGCTGATATAAGGTAGATCGTATCTATGATACCGATTCAAACCCTTTGGAAAATGATAGTACACAGAAACAAATCAAGAGGGACTTTAAAATTTAATTTAGAAAAGATGCAAATTCAAAGTATAAGTCTGTGTAGTCTGAGCAATATAAAAGGAAAGATGATAGAAAAACTGGTAACTACTAAGGTAACACAACGAAAGTAGACCTAGAGGTTGCTAGACCACAATGATATGTCGGTAGATTCAACACAATAGATGATTAGACCTGACTGGTGATCTCAAGATCAAACTAAGTTGTTCAACTGACTGTGGGCTCCCATCTTATCACTGGTTAACACAATCAACAATATTCCAATAAGGGGTAATGAGCATGTAAACGCCACAAATGTGTGCGGATGACCATAAATAGAGCAAAGCACGAAAAAATAAAAGACAAATGCTATCAAGCTAATGACTTATGTTGTTGGTGCATTCTGTGCAAAAGAAAATTAAGATGCTCTAACAAGAAGATAGGTTGTGTGCCTCTCTGCTGTGCGATGGCACTGACCTGAGGATAAGCATAACCTAGATATTCTAGAATTCATTGTTGTTTGCCGCCTCTCTGCTGTGCGATGGCACTGACCTGAGGATTGGCTTCTCTTTGAAAGCTCTAAGAATAGTCTCTTCTTGTAAAAATGCCCGTAGACCGCTCAAAAGCTCTGAGGAATGTTGATTACCATATAAGTGTGGGATCCACAAATGTTAGTTGAAATAATTAAACCTAAAACTATCACCAGTTTGTGTCAAAAGTCTGTGTATGGATTTAAGAGGACAAATATACTTACAATCATTGTGGCTGCAATTCTTGAAAGTTCAAATCAATGTGAGAATCTAATAGTACCAGTATGATTTCCTAAATTTGCTAACGACTCTGGATGAAAACCAAGAATTGAGCATCAAAAGGTTTTGATAACAAGTCCCAAATGATTTGACTTGCCTGTATGATTCCAAAATTGAATTGGTCCAGGTGTGGTCAAACTAAATAGAAGCTGCCTATTCCGGAACCAAATCTAGTAGATTCTATCTTAGGATTGATCTCTCACAAAAAGTCAAAAACAAGTCTAAATTTTGTATTTTATTTAAGTTTCTAAGTTTATTTAGTCATTTCAGTTTGTGTGTTTGTTGGGACTACATCATGAAATCAGTATGGGATTAACTCACCTAAAAGGGTCATGTCTGAGATGACCACATGTGTTTTCAAAGTGTTTAAAGGGTCACGTCTGAGGTGACAAAGTGTTTAAAAGGATCACGTCTGAGGTGATTAAAAGTTTTCAGTTAAAATGATCATGTTGAGATGATCAAATGCTCATAATGTTAATTTCAACAGTTAAAAAGGGTTTAAATGTTAAATGTCAAAATGGCAGAAAATTTCACAAGTATGACCCATTCGCACGAATGGACCATTCGTATGGACTTATCATACGAATGGGAGCCATTCGTACGAATGGACCATGAGTATGGACCATCCAACCGAATGGCCCATACGATTGGCCCAGTCGGATGCTTAAGAGCGAACGAATGAGTCAGTCGCAATGACTGAGATCCAGTCGGACGACTGAAGAAGGCGACTGAACCAATCGCACGACTGAGGCCCACTCGCACGACTGAAAGGTGCGTATGAGCCCAGTCGCACGATTGAATTTAGGTTAGTATAAATAGAGGGAGAGTCGGTCGCAGAGACTCACCACTCTCAATTAAACCCTATCGCACGAACTAAAGCCACTCTGCCCAAATTTCATTTGATCTCTATAAACCCTACGTTTCTTGCATACTGACCATTTACAATTCGATTCTACAGGTAATTTGCGGTGAAGAACACTACATAACATTCAATTTGACACCCAATCTGGACAATCGGACTCGTTAAACAACCGAGACTTAAGTGACTAAATAACCTAACTAAACGACTCAAACAAAAGAAATTAAAGATGTTAGGTGTTATAACGATGGATTGCGAGTCTAATGAACCAGAACACGAAGTCTAAAACTCAAATTGGTGAAAATTGAATTTGAATTGAACAGTCAGGTACATCATGCGAATGGACAGGTTGATGAACTTCCAGTCGCAACAACTGAAGGGTGCGAATAGCTTAACCGCACGATCTGAACCAGGCGTATGAGCTCAGTCGCACGACTGGTGTAACCGCATGAGGTTACATACGCATGAATTCAGTCGCACACTCAGTCGTACGCATGGGGTCATTCGCACGACTGAACCCCAGTCGCACTGTTCAGTCGCACGACTGATCTCAGTCGCACAACCTCATTCGCATGACAGAAAGATTTTTTAAGTCCAAATGTTTCATGACATCCTTAGCCAATGGTACTAATGTTTACTTTGTTTGTGTAACAGATGGCGAGTCGATGGACTATGAGTACGAAGCACAATATCTGTGCTCATCTGTATCTGACATCCAGAAATGCTGCTGACAGAAAGATTTTTTTAAGTCCAAATGTTTCATGACATCCTTAGCCAATGGTACTAATGTTTACTTTGTTTGTGTAACAGATGGCGAGTCGATGGACTATGAGTACGAAGCACAATATCTGTGCTCATCTGGATCTGACATCCAGAAATGCTGCTGATTTCTCGGGCATTATCACCTTCTTAAGGAGATCGAGGATTGCACATGCCATATCTGCTCCCTGTACTCCTTATCGGTCCATTCAGCAGGCCTTCTGGGAAGGTGCTACAGTTGATCGATCCACTGAGCCTCACTGCATCAGAAGTACCATCTTTGGAGAGGCTATAGCTATTACAGAGGAGGACCTAAGGATAGTGTTACAGTTGGGGGACGACGCTGATTGTCCGACTAGATTACACCCCCTCACTGTCAGAGGATGCCTTCTTAGAGCCAAGTACTCTGGGGACATCAATGCTGGGGTGCTCAACAAGAGCAACCTCTGTCCCCAGTTTAAGTATCTTGCGCACGTGCTGCTAAAGTGTATAGCTTCCAGGAAGGGAGGTTTTGATGAGCTTTCCGACCAGATCCAGAACGCGTATGTTGCGTTGGTGCTGAACCACCCGTTCAGCTTCTCCAAGATGATCTTCACCTACCTGGTGGAGAACATCGAGGGGAAAGGGAAGGAGGGCTTCTGTATGTACCCGAGATTTATGCAGATGATCATAGACCAGAAGCTCCCCTCCCTGCCAAAGGAGAAGGATGATGCTGTTGTTCTTGAGGTGATGGATGATACCACCCTGGGGAGGATGAAGGTATACAGGGGGAAGCAGGTGAAACCCCCTGTCAGGAGATTGTTTGGGCATCTGGCCCGGGAGGACTACGTGGTGCTAGCCAGGAGGAAGTGGCGCCACGACGATAGCGATTCGGATGTTGAGCAGATTGCTCTACCCACTCATGATTCAGATGATGATGACAGTGGGGATGCTGGAGATGACATGCCTATTCCACCGAGGGGCACAGCTACAGACGTTATACCTCCAGTATCTGCCCCAACAGGCGACATAGCTGAGTCAGCAGGATTCCACCAGGACTTCATACCTGGTGAGGAGGAAGACGAGTCTGATGAGGAGCCATTGACGAGAACTGTGGGAAGCAAGGTTGTTCCCACAGAGCATGGTCTCCGGGCGGTTGGTGAACGCCCCAGGGATTCAGGAGAGACAGCTGCAGATCCTAACTATGCTCCTGAGCCATCTGGCCGTGTTCTAGGGGGAGCATCCACCTCGACTGGATCGAGGAAGAAAAGGATGGCTCAGCCCCACGGCCAGAAGAAGAAAAAGAAGAAGAGAAGACTCACCTTCGTCACCACCACAGCCACCACAGCTACCACCACCACTACCACCTCTACAGCCACACCATCCACCACCACAGCCACCACAGCTACCACTACCACCACCACACCTCCCACCACTGTACATATGCCAACCACCACCATATCTTTCACTCCTACATCACCTCCACTATCATCCAGACCCAACCCCATCTTCACCACAGCCACCACCACCACCACTAGCCACCAAGCAGGACCCTCTTCACATCCCTCACATATATACGGATCACCTCTACCTCCAATTGGGGTAGAGGAACAGCTTTCAGCGCTGAACCGGATGGTGATGCGTTTGTTAGCTGCTGATGAGGAGAAGACAGCGCAGATCCGTCACCTGACAGATCTTACTGCGGCGCAGTCTCAGCAAATCTCGGAGCAGGCTCGGTTGAGCGAGGAGTAGGCCCAACAAATGGTTGCTCAGAGCCACGAGATCGCCCAACTCCAAGAGCACAGTGTCACATCTGCTAAGAAGATTGAGGAGTTGGAGGAGGCTAAGAAGACCATCATGCTAAAGCTTAAGGGATCTAAAGATGAGCCACTAAAGATTAAAGAGGGAGATGGTGATGATGGTGATGATGATGATGAGGATGATGATGAGGACGATGATGATGAGACTGATGATGATGAGGGGATTGAGGAAGAGAGGACAGAGGAAAGGAATGAGGATGATGATGAAGAGGGAGGAGATGCAGCTGCATCTGCCTATGCTCAAGGTCAAGAAAGGAGGTCAAAGAAGAAACAAGACCAACAAGCTTCCTCCTCTGCTCCACCAAGCGATGATCCAGTGATCCAAGACAAAAATCCAAACTATCAAAGGGATGAATTCGATGTTGCTCCCCTTCAGCAGGTCAAGACTCAGTTAACTATGATTCTTGATCTGCAAGGGATCGTCAGGAGGTCGGTGAGTTATACCCCTGAAGAAGGGGAAATAATTCACGATCTATCAAATGAGCAACTAGCTGAGATCTTCAAGCTAAATCCCGATGAGATCGTGAAGGATGCTCCAACGTGTGACTCTACAAGTGACGAAGAGCTAAACGAAGTTGATGAAATAGAGATAGAAGATGTCACTGCAGAGCACTACCCTCAGTATGCTGACAACGAGGGAAATGTGGTCCCCAATCTAGGTGAATCCCTTGTCAGTGATACGTTTGAGATGTTAGATAAGATGGAGCAGGAGTCAGAGAAGACAGAAGGAACGGCCCAAGCCTCAAACGACGATGTTGACATCCGAAAGGCTGAGTGGGCTGCTTGTTTTGAAGAAGTTAGAGCCCAATGCGCTGCACCTAAACAGAACGCCTACACCAAACTCTACACCTAAAAATAGCGTGGGCATATTTTGAGGATCTAAATGTCTATGCAGTTAAGAGAGAGAAGGGCATAGAGTACTTTAGATTTCCACATGATCTAAAGACTCTACCAGGTTTTGAGCTCAACCAGCTGGCCAAACTGAAGTTATTATATGCTGACCAAGAAAGATGTCAGGCTGGTTTGAGGCTGCCCTAAGGAAGGAGTACCACACCAGGTGGGTGTGAAGTCACTGGATCGGTAGACATCCGAGCATGTTCTTGACGGAAGGATAAACAACAGCAAAAACCAAGAGACAATCAATAACACGAACTATCAAAAATTGGTTTCATTGATAAAACCTAACGATTACAAGCTCGTTACAACATAAGAATCAAGACTCTTGGCAAGGGGAGATCGAGCATGACCTCCCCTCTCATCCGGCAGCCCTAGGCCCCGGGCAGACTCCCTCCCCAAACCCCTAATCTCTCTACACATTGAAACTGGTATATATAGGCTTCGGCCCATATTAGATGCGACTGGGCCCATTCGTGCGATTGGACCATGCGTATTGTTCAATCGTACGACTGGACCATGCATATGGTTCAATCATGCGACTGGACCATACTTATGGTTCAGTCTTACAAATGGCCAATCGCATCTCTCAGTCACACGACTGGCCCATTAACAAGGCTCAGTCGCACGACTGAGTCTCATTCGCATATGCTCCTGCGAATGACCCAGTTTCATGTGTTTACAACATATTAGGTGTATTACATTAAGCCTAGACTATTCGACAAGCGACGGACACACTATATATGACAATATATGCTCCAACAAATTCCCCCTTGGACGTTGCTTGCGAATAGTAGATAACACCTCTTACAATCTTCAGTCAATCTTTGCTCTGGTTGTCAATAGAATCAAATGAAAACCATATTAGCCAACGTTGCCGATCTGTCAGGTTGCTACAATATCCCTGAAAATAAATTTAGGCACAATAGCTTTCGTTTACTTTGCAGAACACCATCACAACATCAAGATTCCCCATATGACTGATTTTTCCAGATAATGACATGAACAGTTTTCCATTGCTTCAATCTTCACACAGGCTAACCTAATTAACATTAACACCTGCAGAAATTCCCCCTCACATTCAGCATATCCCAATATATAAACGTTGTGCTCTCTTGGCGTCTTCATACAGTGTATTGGGCAAAAGGTTGAAGGTTCCAGTCCACAGTTGACAATATCAAACAAATCAACATGCATGTAGATTCATCATCAGAACCTGCTCATATCATCACTTTCTGATTGCGTCTTCAATTTCTCTATACATAGATTCCCCCTAAGAATGAGAATCCTCTCTGTGCGGATAAATATAACATGGTTGGCCCATAAATAGTCAGATGCTCCTGACTACCCCACAAAATCAGCACTGACTGCTGACATCTTCTCTTCTCTCTTTCGTGTTCCAACTACATTCACCTATTCTGGAGGTCCGACGAATAATGGGGTATACATCGAACTTGTTTGACAAAAGAACCGCAGGGTGAATGTGCTTTGCTCATCTTCAAATCTGTGCAAGAGGCAGTTCCAGACTCTTTTTTTTTTTTGTAGTCTGGAACAAATGCGGATGAGTCAATGCGGATGGCTCATTCGTGTGATTGAACATACGACAAGTCCAGTCGCACGATTGAACATACGACTGGTCCAGTCGCACGACTGGTCCATTAGCATGGTCCAGTCGTACGAATGGTCCATTCGCATGGCCCAGTCGTACGAATGGTCCATTCGCATGGCCCAGTCGCATGAACGGGTCTGCACGCAGATTTTCAGATCTGCAGCCGCCAGGGCTGCCCAAAACCCTAATCTGACGAATTCAACATGAACCGAAACAAAGTAGACATCATCAGATTCGAAAGGGTGATAGGAACGTGGTTTCGAGTGCAATTTTAACATAGAGATACCACACGTAACACGATCTGAGCAAAACACGAAGAACACGAAGTGGGTTTAACGTCAAGATCTGAAATTGGATCTAGAAATCAAGGTCGGGTTGCTAGAATGATTGTTAGATCATTCCAGCAGTAACCGGCTCTGATACCAATTGTGAAGTCACTGGATCGGTAGACATCCGAGCATGTTCTTGACGGAAGGATAAACAACAGCAAAAACCAAGAGACAATCAATAACACGAACTATCAAAAATTGGTTTCATTGATAAAACCTAACGATTACAAGCTTGTTACAACATAAGAATCAAGACTCTTGGCAAGGGGAGATCGAGCATGACCTCCCCTCTCATCCGGCAGCCCTAGGCCCCGGGCAGACTCCCTCCCCAAACCCCTAATCTCTCTACACATTGAAACTGGTATATATAGGCTTCGGCCCATATTAGATGCGACTGGGCCCATTCGTGCGATTGGACCATGTGTATGGTTCAATCGTACGACTAGACCATGCGTATGGTTCAATTGTGCGACTGGACCATACTTATGGTTCAGTCTTACAAATGGCTAATCGTATCTCTCAGTCGCACGACTGGCCCATTAACAAGGCTCAGTCGCACGACTGAGTCTCATTCGCATATGCTCCTGCGAATGACCCAGTTTCATGTGTTTACAACATATCAGGTGTATTACATTAAGCCTAGATTATTCGACAAGCGACGGACACACTATATATGACAATATATGCTCCAACAGTGGGTTAACTTCAGACCCCAACAACCTACCAGGTACATCAGAAGGTCTGAAGTTGATGCCATTACTGGAAAGCCAAAGATAGTGTTGAAGTGGAGTCCTCCGCGCACGATGTCAAGAATCCCTCTAAGGGAAATGCCTCAGGACTTCACTCCATACTTTAAGTGGTGGTACTATGATTGGAGAATAGGAGAAGCGGTCATAGTGCTAAATAAAGAAGGCCAAATGGATACTATCAGGGTATTTGACCCAATGTGGCTTACCAACTTGTCAGCTAATGATGTCTACACTCTATACAAGTGGCCACTGTTCTATGACACGCAGGATATAGTACAAGCCCTCCAGTTCTAGAACGTCATAAGACTCTGTTTTGCGTTTGAGATTCACGCAGGAGTCACAAAAGAGGATAAGTACAAGAAGTATGAGGAGGTAATGCAGAAGACAAGACATTAGAGAGATCTAGGTCCAAGGGGGAGTTTGTTGATACATGTATGTACCTAGATCATGATATCAATGTAATATATCTTGTTTGTTCTTACACTGATGTAATGTTTGGAATGATTAATGAAATTATATTGATTGTTTGTGATTTACTATGTTTAATATTTCATTAATGAGTCGATGTTGAATTGGTTAAATAGGTTTGTGGTTGTTTGAATTGATACACATAATGTTATATAAATTAATACATTCAAACTTAACAAAATGAAGTTCTCATGCGAATGGCCCATACGAATGGACCATACGCATGAATAACTCCATACGAATGACTCAGTCGCACGACTGAACCAGGAGACTGGATCAGTCGTATGATTGTAACATAAGATTGACTCAGTCGCACGACTGAACACTTAGTCGTGCGGATGGATCAACCGCATGGTTCAATCGCACGACTGAACCATACTAATGGTTCAGTCGCACGAATGAACAACACTAACCTATAAATACAACCCAATCTGTGGAAAAACGTAAGCATTCAATCTATTTCAACTCCAGGCGTACCCTAGCCGTCCGGAAGCCTCCAAGTTCATACTCCAAGTTCATAGAACGCTGTAGATCGATTCCTAATCGATTCTTAACGTTTGATTCAATACTTTATTGATTCTACGTGCGTTCTCACCGATTGGATCGCCAATCAAATAGGATTCCGCACTATTTGGTTTGGTTTACACGTTAATCATTCGGTATTTCGTTCAAATACCAGGTTCTAACACATGTTCCCTTTCCTGGGGGCTCTAAGCAGGATATGCTCATGAGGAATGACCACTCCATGCTTGAGAACATTGCACTCATGATCAGTAAAGAGCATGTTATGACTCTGATCAGAAATTTGGGATACACTCAGAAGATTGTACCCAAGCTCCATGACAAAGTTTACCTTTTCAATGCTGAGCTTACCATTTGTGACCTTGCCCCTTCTAGAAATGTAACCACCTTCATCTCCTCCAAAAGCAACTGGTCCTCCATCAATCCTCTCAAAGTTATGTAGTAGTGACCTATTGCCTGTCATGTGCCTGGAACAGCCACTATCAATGATCCATACATTCTTGTTTGTCTTGAGCTGTTCCTGCACAAAGAAAATGATTAGTTACATTTGGAAACCCAAGCCTTAATTGTCTTGGGCTCACTAAGTATAATAGAAGGTAATGCAACAGTAATAGATCCTATGGTTGTGCTAGAAGGATCTTGTGCTGTTGTTGATGGAGAAACTTCAGTCACTTGGTCTTTCTTAGACTTCCACACCACCTTTGGAGTCTTGGACTTGACCTTCAAAACTTCGGAAGCTTTTGGGACTTCGGAAGTATTGATGACTAAACCTTCGGAAGATTCTACAGTCACTGCAGCAAACTTCAGTGCTTCGGAAGAATTCCTTTCTTCCGAGACCAACTTTTCTTCCGAAGGTAATTTTCCATTTGCCTTCTTCTTTGATTTGGAGATTCCGAAGGAAAGAGACTTTCCTTCCGAAGCTTGAATCTTCTTGAAACTCTTTGAAGTTTTTGTCTTGGTCATATGGACAGTACTTTTAGGATTATATGGACAATCCTTAGCAATGTGAGAGGTACTTTCACACATGACACACAACATCTTCTTCTTCACAAGAGTCTCTTTATGAGAGCAAGACTGTCTTTGGTCACATCCCTTCTCCACCTTCATCTTTGCAGATGCTGAGACAGTTCTTATGGGCTGGGAACTGTTCTTGGAGTTTGATGGTCCAGGCTGTGCAGCAATGGTACACAACAGATCAGTCTTCTTCTTGGTACTGAGATGATTTGAACAAGAACCAGAACTCTTAGCTGAGGAGTTTTGGTTGATGTCTTAAGTCTTTACTACTTCAAACCCTACAGAGATAAAAACTTAAATCTGCTTAGAGTCAAAAGTAGCCTTGATCTCTTGAGCCTTCTTTGCTTTTCTTTTGCTCTTTCTGATCATGTTCTTTCTCATTGACTTGGTCATCACAGTAGTCTTCTTCTCCTCAGAAGGATAGTGGCCCTACTTAGAATCCTCCTCTTCACTCTTCTTAGAGGAATTCTTCACTATCTCTTCTTCATCCTCTTCACTTATAGGATCTATGAGAGGAAGCTCATCTTCACAAGTTCCACACCTAGGAGATCTTACAGACAAGATTGTGTGTGGAGGAGCTATCTCATTGGATCCCAGTCCCTGTCAATTTTGATAACACACTTTGTTGTGCAGGGATGAGGACATCATGTTTTTGAAGGTCTCTTCTTCAAGAACACTCTTTTCTGCCCTAGCTTTGCTGATCACAAGCTCAGCCTGGCACTCAGACAGCTTGGTTATGAGATCTTTGATTTGAGTCCTAAAATCTGTATGCTCATGTTTTAGAACTGAAATGGTTTTCTCTAAGTCCTTTATCTTTAGTTTATAATTATTTTCAGACTTTCTAAAATCAGATTTTAAAATGTTTAAGGACTCAAGATCAGATCTCATCTCCAAGTTATAGGACCTGTATCTGTTAACTTTAGCAATGCATTCAGGAGTACAGAGATGTTCCAATACCTTGGCTTCATCATGATCTACCATTAGTGCTTGGTTTGGAGAAGCATCTTCCACCTGAAAGCTCCAGTCAAAGCCTCCTTCTTCAACAGCAACAGCAGCTTGCTGCTTTGGCTTATCATTCTAAGGGGCTTTGTCAGTGTAGTTTGGTCTGGTTTGTGCTTGGCCACCATTTGTTTTAGGTGCCTTACATTCTCTAGCAAAATGGCCCATCAAGTTACAGTTGTAACACTTGACTTTGCTTTTATCCAAGCCAAACTTTCCACTGGTTGCATTGCTTGGAAACCTCCTTCCAGTTCTCTTGTAGAACTTCTTGGCTCTATGAGTGAGAAGAGCCATCCGCTGGACTATTTCCATATATTCCAGATCATCTGGATGGATACAATCCAGGTCTTCAAGAGTGAAAAGAGAGTTGCCATAACTTTCATCAGAAGACACAAAGGCTTGAGAAGAGCTTGTCTCTTGGAATGGGCTTCCTTGAGTGTAGTTCTCCCTGGGTGTCTCTGGGAAGGTGATGAAAGGATCCTTTGGTGAGTTGTCATGGTAGCATATGAGATGATGTTGGGGTTCTATGCTATCCCTTTCAACCACATGCAGGGCTGAACCCAATTGATTGTTGGAGTTTCCAGATGAACCTTGCATGTTCATCTCCATCTGGTAGCCACTGAGAATCCCATATAACTCTGTCAGAGTAAGAGTTTTGAGATTTTCAGTCCTCTTGATCACCACACAATAGTGTGTCCATTGCCTAGGAAGTGAGGACATGAACTTCCTTACAATGTCTCTGTTTTCAAGAGTAACTCCTCCATCCACAAGGGTATCCACTATCTCAACATACCTAAAGTATTGCTGAGTCATGGTTTCACCTGTTTTGAAGGTGAAGTTTTCAAACTACTGCTTCAGGAGATCCTTCTTGTTCTCCTTGGCTTCAAAAGAGCCTTCATACATCAGTTTTAGTGCATACCACAGCTGTTTAGCTGTTTTGCACTTCTTGAAACCTCTGTACACAGAGTTTGGAAGGGCAGTTTGAAGAGCAGTCATGGCTTTTCTATCAATCTTTACTCTCTTCCTATTTTTTCATCTGAGTAGTTAGCCACATCTTTTGGAATCATACCAGCACCAGTAGCAGAAGGAGTGCTGGGTATGAAAGGTTCATTTTCAACAGACTCCCACATTCTTGAGTCTAGAGACCTGATGAAACCTTCCATTCTCATACACCAGGTATCAAAGTCATCAAGAGTGATCAGTGGGGACTTATTCATGGTTCCAGTTTCCATATCAGTCTTTGAAATGGATGCCATTTTGAAAGTTTAGTATTTGTGTGTGTGAGGGATCTTAAGATGGTGAGATCTTATATCAAGAGCCTGAAATGCTCTGATACCAATTGCAGGACCGGTGAAGGGCTTGACAATTACAAGACAACAACACAAAGAGGAGATTAACCAAACTTGATCAAACGGTAAACTGGATTAACCACAATAATGATACTAAGAACACAAGTAACAAGTAAGAGATAGAACAAGAGATTTGGGTTTCAAGATTGCAGTATATTGTTTTCTCAAGTTCTATTACAAGTGTTACAAAGCATAAAGAAAGATACTAGAACATGGAATACTTATACTACAACCTACATCTGGCTATACTTTAAAAGCCAGCTGGATACAATTGACTAGACACAAACAAAATCAATTATAGAATCAAAAGGCATATCTGTCTTTTGACCTTGTGACTATGACATGCCATAGCTCACATCCTTATCTATTACAAAAAGGATAAAGTACATAAAGTAGAAGGTTACAGACTCAAGACCTCAATGTACAGTTACCAAAAGCATGGACCTTTTCACAACTCATGTAAGTTGGTAACTTTACAGAGATGCAGCGGAAAGGTGTCCAGCTTTATGGAACAGTACATCAGATAAAGCATGTTACTAAAAGTCTTCGGAAGAAATCTGTCTTCATAGGATGAAGCTTCGGAAGACTTTGTCTCTGAGGCTTCGGAAGACTTCATATTTGGCTTCGGAAGATATTGGTTTTGGCTTCGGAAGATTTTACACTTAGAATATTTCTAGTGCATGGTGTAAAACTTGCGAAGCAATTCTACTTCAGTTCTTTAGTGCATTGCTTGCAGAGAGACTTTGGATGTTTTGGTTTGCATCAGACTTAAAGAAATCCTTACACTACTCTTAAATCAGTAAAACATTTTTGGTGTAATAACATATGCTCACTTTTTCAATACATATAACTAAGGTCATCAAAATTCACTCAAAACGTATAAAAGGTACTTAACTATAAAAATATATATGGCTTGAACAACGTTAATTATCGATCAGTTGTTCATGACACGGTGGCGTAATCTTATTGGACTAAGCGTTTTTTCCCTTTTGTCGATTTTCTTGTGTCTTTTAGCATATTGAGGTAGATTACACACTAAAAGGATCCTCTAGCCAAATGGCAAGCCATGCATTATATCCCCCCACCAACATGGGTTCGAGTAAACCTTACAAACCCTCCCTCCCCCCTGGCACGATTTTATCTTTTTCTTATTTTTTAGTTTTCTTTTTTACAACTCCTTGTGACAAGCCATGCATTGTATCCGACCGCCAACATGGGTTCAAATGAACCTTACAAACTCAAACCCCCCTAACCCCGGGGAAGATTTTATCTTTTTCTTATTTTGTTCCTTGTTTTTTAGTTTTTTTTACAACTCTTTGTGGCTGATAACCAATCAGATGTGTGTGAACAATTAACCTTCTGTGAGGCTATATATTTAAAAGATAAGAGCATTCATAGTGGAATCTTAAAAATATGCGCGTATATTTGGTATATTATATGGAATGGTTTTGAGTAGTTGTGAGTGAAGGAGAGAGAAAACGTTATTGTTGATTGGTATATTTGAAGAATCACTGTTTAATCCCTATAATTTTTTTTTAATGTTTTTGAAAGTGGTTGTGAGTGGAGGAGAGAAAAAAATAATGATAAGGGTATAAAAATATTATTTAATTGAAAAGAAGATAGAAAATATAATGGTTTCTAGTAATTATATGGATAAATATAAGAAAATTCACTGTGAATGCTCTAAGGAGTTATGGTTGAATGTTATGTAGGATTAGATGGAATCTCTAATGAAAATAAATCATGGGTTTTGGTTGATAGATCTGCTGATCACAAACTGGTGAATGCTTGTAAAAAAAGGCAAGGGTTCTACTCAAAGAGCAGTTATTAATTATAATGAAATTTTCTCACCTTTCGTGAAACATACATCCATTAGGATGATTCTGTCATTAGTTGCATACAATTATTTGAAACTTGAGCAACTAGGCGTAAATACTACATTTTTATATGGGAACCTTGATAAAATGATTTACATAAATCAACCACCTAGTTAGTGCTATAAAAGATTTGATATGTAATTACTCATGGAGATTCTACAAGCAAATGTGACAATTGTGTATATTCTAGAAGGTGTGATGATAGTAACATGTTATATCTACTATTATGTATGGATAATATGTTGGTAGCATGTAAAAGTAAGGATGAGATAGCAGCTATTAAAGCCTTACCAATGCAAGAATTTGAAATAAAACAGTTGAGAGAGGCCATGAAAATACTTGGTACAGAGATTAGTAGATACAGAGGTAAAAGAATATCGAGTCTTTCTCGAAGCCCTTATGTAAAGAATGGTCATTGAAAATCTTTGTCAATAAATTATAGAGAAATACTTTAAAACTTGAATATTTTGTCACCTTTGCTACTTAATAACATGCATATTCTAGGCATAAATACATTGGAGGTAGTTTATCCTTTTACAACTCTAAATTTAATTGTTGAGGCATTACTACGAGTTACAAGTTGATCAAATGAAAAACTCAAAATCGATATGTATATATATTGCAACGACATTTAATTCAATGACGATCTTTCACTACAAAACTATGGCTATGACTTATTGGAGTCTAACTATTGTCGTTATACTCTATAGTGATGACATCCTGATTTTATAGTAACAACAAATGTCGTCGTTTAAAGTTCTTGTAGCGAGAACCTTAAGGTGTGGGTGATTTGATTTCAGATGGATATTATTAAGTAATTACTAGCAAGGCACTTACGACATACTAACAAGTCTTCCAAGGTGGTAAGGTAGACTTTTTTATAACACATTATCTTTTAGAAGTATGTGAGTGTGTTTGGTATATTATATCGAATGGTTTTAAGTGGTTGTAAGTAAATAAAAAAGAAAATGTTATTGTGTATTGATATATTTGAATAATCACTGTTCAATCCTTATAATTTTTTTAACATTTTTTAAAGTAGTTGTGAGTGAAAAAGAGATAAAAAAGTAATGATGAGGTATAAAAAGTATTATTTAATTAAAAAGAAGAGAAAAAATATAGTGATTTTTAATGTAATTATATAAATAAAAATAAAAAAAACTAGTGTGAATGCTCTAAGGGCCATAAATATCTCTTAGAAAGCTTTCTCAATAACAAAACATCAATTATTAATAACTTAGTGTCAGTTGGTGGTTATCCCAACTTTACGAAATATGGGTTTTCATAATAATCCTTCAATAATTATTACAAATAGATTAATAGATAACTTACATAGATAATTTAAGTTTCTAAACTTTCTTTTTTTTTTGAGATTTTAGTAGTTTCCATTCAATAGATGTGATACGTCAATGATGTGATCCACCATGTTTGGTAGGTATAAACATTTAGATAAAACTAAAAAACAAGACAACTTCCTTTTTTTTAGAGGTCTTTAACTTTCTTATAAAAGCTTCTAAAAGATTTATAAAAGAATAGATTATATAACTTTATAACCTTGAATGTTTACTGGTGTGTATTTGCTGACGTGCCGTGCACAAGTTCATTCAATATTATCTCTGCTTATAAACTAATATCCTGTAAACACCCAAGTTATAAACTGAGATGCTGTAAACAATAACCCAAATAAGTGGACCCCTTTGATTTTTCTGTAAAGCCACTTTTGTATTTTTACTTAGAAGCTACTGTACTCGTTACAATCAAACCAAAAGGAAACAAGCATTTTCTGAACATTTTTCAACCAATCACAGAGCGCATATCAAACACCAAATTATTGTTGGACAGCCCTAATATAACTTATAAGTTTTTTAACCACGAAACTCTAATTGTTTGTTTCATATGCAATTTAGGACAGTAGTTTTGTTTCTCATCAAATTCCCCGATGATGAGGCATCCGTACAGATCAAGTATTAGATAAATATCATCAAATCCAATACCCGACTAAAACTAAGACCACAGGTCCACAGCTGATTTGTCTTCAGGATCGATAATCGATTCACCTTGTGATTCCAATCACATCTCCAAACACAAACACTAACCCACATTACCACTAGACTCTACTTCACGACATTAACCCACCATCAAAGACGCATAAAACATCCCAAAAAAAAACAAAACAAAACAATGATTCTTTGATCTAATGGTCAAGTAAAATGTGTGAGATTTCACTTCTCTTGAAGGTCCAAGGTTTAAACCTTGACGTTCACGAATAATTACTAAGTTGATGATACTAACAACCAACTTACCGTTAAAAAATAAAAATAAAAAAGATCAACAAAAGATACAAAAAACAACAGGCGCATTGAATCAGTTCAAAGTTCAAACCAAAACTCTAGACAGATCTTAAAAAAAACAAGTCAAGTACTGACAGATTCAAAAAGGGACAAAATATTCAAACTGTAAACAAAATTAACATAAATTTATTTGTAATAGCATATACAACTTGTTAATTACAAGTTAAAATAAATTACAAACACAATGTTCTTCCCTAATTTCAAAATCACATACCCCCACAGTACATATCCCATGTACAAACTTTTGAAACCCTAAATTACACACAAATCAAAAGATT
Source organism: Flaveria ramosissima (assembly GCA_025215565.1). NCBI lineage: Eukaryota > Viridiplantae > Streptophyta > Magnoliopsida > Asterales > Asteraceae > Flaveria > Flaveria ramosissima. The sequence goes on along the minus strand of CM046030.1, from coordinate 5,382,016 downwards.
CAGACAATAAAAACAAAAATAATGAATGCTTTGCAAAATCACAAAACAATGTCACCACAATTGTACCAAATAGCATTCTCCACACCCAACAAAGATCAAAACACACAAAATGAATCAAAATAATAACAATCTAATTTATCACAAAAAATGAGGCTCAGATCTGTTTTACGATCGGAAGAAGATGGGATTAAACCGCCATGGCTGCAACAGAGGTTGCAAGCGGAGAACATCGAGAAATAATAATATCATTTCTCGAATGCACTCTCACTCACCGTCCTCCGATTCTGCCACGCCAAGCTGCGGATAATCTCAGATCTCAACCGATTTCGACTCCAATAATAACCTTCAATCATCACAGCCTCGTGTTGAACAACATACTGAGATCTGCAGATCGAACGCTCTATCCAACTGAAACTGTTGTTTCTGTATATCAATATCTGTCTCTCTTTCTCTCTATATATATACATACACACATATACATATACATACATATATACACGTATGTAACGAGGGTTGTTGGATCTTCGAAGAAGATAATCGAAATCACCGGCGGAGAGAGGCGGCAACCGCCCTCAGAAACCATTGTTCCTCTCTCCGCCTCATTCTCACGAGTCGTAAAACAGCGATCCCCAATTTTACTTCGATGGTTATATTTATAGTACGCTACTCAAAGAGTTGGGGTTTTCTAATAGGGTTATTCAATATATACCCCTTTTAAACTTTTTTTTTTTTTCCTTGTTACACCACTCTTTTTGAATTGTACAATTAGTTAATATTTTCCTTTTAGGTTTTTTATTTATCAATACATTTTTTAATATCTTAAACTATTTTTTTATAGTTTTATTTATTTATTATTACTTTTAGTATTTATATTTTTTTGTCTTTTATCCATAACCATAAAAATTGAATCAAATCGTAAACTCGGTTTTCATTTCGGTCAAGGGTTACATAAAATCTTGCTTATTTGGTTCAGCTATCCGTATAAACCGAATAATAAACGGTTTACAGGTTTAATCGGGTAGCGAACCGAACAAAATGATTTAAATGGTTTAATCAGTTGAATTTGATTCGTTTGGGTCTATTTCAATTTCTAAAAGATATTTTTAAAAGTTTTTTTTAACTTCAAAAAGTATTATATTAATTATTATATAGAAATTTCATATTTTAAATTTATTTTTATATCATTATATAAAAAGAGGTTTGAAACTTATTTTTAAAAAAAATTAAAACTTTTTTTAAAACTAAATTATTTTTCGAAGTAAACTATGACAAGTTTCAGGGTAAAACATGACAAGTTTTGGAATTTTTTTTTGAGGGGGGAAGTATTACATAGTCTAACCATTTCTAATATTATGAGAGTTAATTACATAAATGATCGTTGTAGTAAGTTAGAAGTTAACTTTTTCTGTTAAGTTTTTTTTAAGGTTAACTTTTTCTGTTAATTTTTTTAAATAAAAATTATACCCTCGTATTAAATAAACTCATAAAAAAATAAACCTAATAGATTAATTTAAAGTCTAAAAACTCAACATCATCATCTTCTTTTACTTTCCTCCACCATAGTCCCACCACCGTTGACCACCACCACCTTCGCCACCGTTGGCGGTCACCCCCTCCACCATTTGAGTTCCCTTTAAGTTTGTAACCTTAGATCTTCATCATGGTGTAAGGCTTCGATCCCGGAACGCTTACCGTCGGACAATCATTGCACATCATAATTATACATAAATTTTCATTTAAACAACGCAACAGAAAAATTTAACAAACACCATTTCATATAGTAATAATTGTTTTTGCCAAATAATACAACATTGTTAACATTGCAAAACATGGTTTGGTTGCATTACAACACAAAAACACCATTATTACATAAAATGGATGACATCCAAAACTTGCCAAGTAGCTTCACCCCGTGCCATCCTCAGCAACAATTACCTGCCAACTGAAAATGCATAAAAGTCAGCATTGCTGAGTGAGTTCTAGTTTTATAAAAAGAATATTTTACTTTCGTTTAAAACCTTTCTTTACTTTCATTCGTGATCACACATCATACGTACACAGAGATAATATTTATTATTATATTCCATCATCATTCGTCATCGTTCATCATCATACATCATTCGTTAGCATTCATTATCATTCGTAATCATTCGTTTCTGTTCGTATCATACGTTTCGTACATTCATTCTTTCTTTACTTTCATCTAGACCAATGCCATGTGCTATACTCCGAACATTATGCACGAAGCTGGTACTGGGCCGAAGTCTATAATTAGACCACTAACATTGTACACGAAGTTGACTCCAGTACCTGGGGCAAGCGACAACGGTCCCATACGTTTGGTCAATCACAAGGATTAGACCCCTGTGTGCATCCTCATGGGTTAGCTAAACCGCACACAGTTGAGCTAACACCCTTCATTGGGTGTGAACCTCCTTTCATTTTGCATGCAAGACTTTTCATTCGTTCATTCTTTCTTTACGTTCCACTTTCATTATCATTAACTTTCGCTTTCATTATATAATACTTTACATTCATTAGCATAATCACACCACGTAAAGCCACTGAATAATACGTAATAAGGAACATAAAGAAAACAGGCCATAAACATGCACCACATCATCAACATACATCATCATACATCATACCAGAAACATTTCAAGTCGTAGCCTAAAAATCCTTTTTCCCAAAAATTCAGAACATTTTCTAATTCTTTTAGGCGCATGGGCACTATGCAGGCGCATGACTGCTTAAGCGCATGGGAACACTTAGACGCATGGGAAAAGACTTAGGCGTATGGGAAAAACTTAGGCGCATGGGCACTATTTGGGCGCATGGGCAACACTTAGGCGTCTAGGCAGAATCCTAGGCGCATGGGTACTATGCAGGCGCATGGGCCTGACTTAGGCGCATGGGCACTTGGGCGTTTGGGCAGACTTAGGCGCATGGGTAATATTCTAGGCGTATGGGCATTATTGGGGCGCATGAACCTTAGGCGCATGAGCACTTAGGTGCATGGCCAACTGTTTCATCATAAATCATTTTCTAAACTCCAAATCAGTTTATAACCAGATTTTAGCCTAGTTTCTAGCATACTAAGCATCATAAACAAGCATAAATCATGAACATAACCAAAATCCTTCCCGAGCATACACCCACCCAACCGGGCACACACAAATACATACGGGTACACACCCAACTTAAATAAAAACGTTAAAACATGCATTTCAAGCCCTAAAACAAGTTAAAACATTTAAAAACGGGGATCTAGAACTCACCTCTTGCAACTTTCGAGTAGGACTTCTTCAAACCCGAATGCTTATGAGTTCAAACACCTACAAACACCAAAACACACACACCGAACAAACACAAACACATAAGCACATACCCAAAGGCTGAAAATCAGCCAAGAACAATCCAAAACACTAGAAAACTAACCTTAAATCCGATCTTATCTTCTTCTTCTCTCTAAAACCGGGAGAATTCTCTGCTTTCTCTCTCTAAAATTCCAATGGAAAGATGGTACCGGAGTTATGGGCGGCCATGTCCACCTTTTTTAACATAATTATAATAAACTGTGCCCCTTGTACAACTTTAACCCCTCAACTTGGGTTATTTTTCTTTTTTATTTCTTTTTCTTCACTTACCTCTTCTTTTAAATTTTCCGGGTGTTACACATGGGTCCACATAAACCCTAGATCCAACTACACCTTTTCATATGGATAATCTTCTTCACATATGGTTTCGAATCTAAACAGCAACATGGATATCTATTCCAAGTTCTAAGTGGCAATTGGTGGTCGAAGATCTGTTAGGACTTGTAGGGTCGATTAATGGAGATCTGCCATACGGACAGTGGAAGAAGATTGCAAGGTTTAATGAAAGACTGATGCACCCAAAACAACCCAAGTCTTTCCTGCATGCATGCACGTATTGCAAAGTAGAAGTTGCTTCGGAAGTTTCATACTCTACACTAGAAAATATTCTAAGTATGAAATCTTCCGAAGCTAAGACCACTATCTTCCGAAGCCAAAAGTGAAGTCTTTCGAAGCTTCAAAAACAAAGTCTTCCGAAGCTTCAAAAACAAAGTCTTCCAAAGCCAATGAAGTGAAGACAGATTTCTTCCGAAGAATTTAAATACATGCTTTATCTGATATACTTTTCATAAAGCTGGACCACTTTCTGCTGCAACTCTGATAACTCACCAACTTATACAAGTTGGTGAAAATTTTTATGCTTTTGGTAACTGTACATTGAGGTCTTGTGTCTGTAACCTTCTACTTTATGTACTTTTATCCTTTTTGTAATATATTAGGATGTGAGTTATGGCATGTCATAGTCACTAGTCAAAAGGCAATCTACCTTTTGACTCTACATTGATCTTATGTTGTCTAGATTGATGTTTCTAGCTGGCTTTCTAAGTATGGTCGGCTGTAGGATGTAGTATAAAGTATCTCATATTCTTGTATTTTTCTTATGCTTTTGAAACATTTGTAATAGAACTTGAGAAGCAATATACTGCAATCTTGAAAACCAAATACTTGTTGTTGTTCTTAAGTTTCTGTCTCTTGTTTACTTGTGTTAATAGTATCATAATTAAGTCCAGGTTTCCTATTTGATCTGTTAAGTGTTCTAAACACTCTCCTCATTGTGATACTAAGTGTGTTGACCACCCCATCAACGATCCTACAATTGGTATCAGAGCATTCCAGGCTCTTGATTGTAAGATCTCACCATCTTAGATCCCTCAGTCTCACAAAACACTTAACAACTCAAACGGCAGCTCTCACAAAGGATGATATGGAAACTGGAACCATGACAAAGTCCCCACTGATCACTCCTGAAGACTAGAATCGAAGGCTTTATCAAGTCTCAAGACTCAAGGATGTGGGAATCTGTTGTCTTTGAGCCTCACATACCAAGCACCTCTTCAGCTGCTGCTAGAGGTGGTATGATTCCAAAGGAGGTGGCTGACTATTCTGAAGAAGATAGAAAGAGAATAGACATAGATCAGAAAGCCATGTCTGCCCTTCAAACTGCTCTTCCAAACTCCATCTACAAGGGCTTCAACAAGTGCAAAACTGCTAAGCAACTATGGGATGCACTGAAGCTCATGTATGAGGGGTCCTCTAAAGCAAATGAGAACAAGAAGGACCTCTTGAAGCAGCAGTTTGAGAACTTCACCTTCAAAGCAGAGAAAGTTGCCAAAACTTCACCTTCAAAATAGAGACATTGTAAGGAAGTTCATGTCCTCGCTTCCTAGACAATGGACACATTATTGTGTTGTTATCAAGAGAACTGAGAACCTTAAGACTCTTACTCTTACAGAGTTGTATGGTATTCTTAGCGGATACCAGATGGAGATGAACATGCAAAATCCATCTGGTAACTCCAACAATCAATTGAGTTCAGCCCTTCATGTGGTTGAAAGGGATTGCAGAGAACCATATCATTATCTTATCTGCTACCCTGACAACTCATAAAATGGTCCTTTCATCACCTTCACGGAGACACCAAGGGAGAGTTACACTCAAGGAGGTCTATTCCAAGAGACAAGCTTTTCACAAGCTTTTGTGTCTGCTGATGAAAGTTCTGGAAACTTTCTCTTCACCCTTGAAGATCTTGACTGATCCATCCAGATGATCTGGAGTACATGGAGATAGTTCAACAAATGGCTCTTCTCACTCACAGAGCCAAGAAGTTCTACAAGAGGACAAGGAGAAAGTTTCCAAGCAATGCAGCCAGTTGAAAGTTTGGGCTGGACAAGAGCAAGGTGAAGTGTTACAACTGTAACCAAATGGGACACTTTGCTAGAGAGTGCAAGGCATCAAGAACAAATGGTGGTGTTGGAGCTGGAAAATATAGTCTATATTATCAACATTATGAAAGTCAACAAAAGTCAACGTCACGGTCAAAGTCAACAAAAGTCAAACCCGACACGTTCAAGACGAAGAACCGAGTCGAGACGTTGAACATTTAGATGACTAGGAGTTTTATTGTAATAAATATATTTTGTGTGAACAAAATATATTTTATCTTGTTTTTAGTCATTTTTATGCTTAATATGTAATTTTGTATTAATTAGCCTAAGTCTAGGGGGTTAAGTGTAATTAGTGAATATTAGTCTAGACTATAAATAGGTTAATTGTCATTAGTGTTGGTTAATGGTTGAATGACCAATTGATTGGGTTTCCACTTTGTAAAAATCATATGCAATCAATATAGATCAAAGGGGGTTTTATTGTGATTATCATTGTTTGATCCATAATTCTTCATGTTATTTGATTCAAGTGTGTATCCTGGAGTTACAATTTGGTATCAGAGCCTTATTGGATCAAATGCATTGAAGAATTGTTGCTGATTTTGAAGATGTTCATCAATTTTTAGAGAGAGAAACTGGGTTTCTAGAGAGAGAAAGTAGATCTGAAAATTCAAATCTCATCCCAAGCACAATCAATTCAGCAGATCTACAACAATTTACTACAAATTTGAAGATATACAACTGAAATTCATGATCTACAACATATTTTATACAAGAAATTGAAAGAAAAATTCAGATCTGAAGACGTTTCTCTCACACACACTAGTGTGTGTGTTCTTGGTGTTCTTGGAGCTTCAACATCTTCATCCAGCGAATTTAGCACCATTCTGAACGAAAGTTCAAATTTTCCGGCGAAAATACAGTTTCGTCCGGCGAAACTCCGGTGAAGTTCCGGCGAAACTGCAACTCCGGCGAAACTATTCCGGCGAAACTACCAGATTCCGGCGAAATTGTTCTTTTTCCGGCGAAACTACAAAATTTCAGCGAAATTATAAAAAAAAAGGGGCTGCGATATTATTAAAACCATTCTGCGAAAATAAGAACTTAAAAAAAACTCAATCTTCACCATTACATGATTATCCAAAACTAGAATACCCAAACACATCACCAACCTAGATCCACCTTAAACCACCACCGATTAAACCCACCTGACCAAACCCACAACCAGCTTCAAAACCACCTAAACGGTCACCGCAACCAACATTACCATCGTCACTTGATTTGACTTAACCTAATGAATCTCATCTTTGACTGCAGTCAAATCCCTCTGAAGAATCACGTTTTTCTTCAACCACTTGTCCATTTCCACCACAATCCGTTGTATATCATGATGTTGTAGTTCTAATTCTTTTTCAAGAACAGCAGGGTGAGGTGGGAGGCGACTAGGGCCGTGGTGCACAACAGGCATTGGGCCATCACGGGGTCCTCGAGGCATACGGTTTCTTCCAGACATATTGATGATCCAAGAGGCCTTCGGAGGAGTCAACCGAAGCGAAATCCTTCTCCCGCGATGAAAGAAGAAACCCTAAACGACACCATCACAGCCGCCTAAACAACATCACAGTTAACCACCACCATCGCTGCGATTCAAGAGGAACCGTCACCACCATCATGTTAGAACAGTGAGAGGAGTCGGGAGGGGTATCACAATCACCGGCCCACGTCAAACATATCACTAACGTCGTCGCCGGAGCTGTCGCCGGAACCCTAGCGGTTCACTGCTCTCATCGGCTTCTCTCTCTTTTTTTTTTTTTGAAGTGTTTTGTGTGTGTTTTGGATGGTGTGAGTATCTGCCATCAGGGTCATCAAACCCAAGCTTCAGTTCTTGAAGATAACGACCTTCTTGATTCAAACAAAGACCCAATGGCACCACGAGCAAGAACACAAAGAACAGAGTGTGTGACATGTTGAACAGTTGAATCTTTACAAACGAATGATTTGAAGAAGGCTATGAAACATAATCCCACATGAAAACCGTGAGATGAAGTGAGCTAGAGCATGAAATTGGTAGAAGAAGAAAGGGGGAAAGCGAATGAAATTGAATGTTTTCACTTTCAGTGGTCCATGAGAGAGAGGGGGTACAATTACAAATCACGAGGAGTGAAGAGTTAAATATGATTCAAGTGGAGCTTTATTGTTTGGTTGTGTGTGGAGAATTGTTATTTTGTGTGGAGTTTTAGGGTTAGGGTTAGGGTTTGTGTATGGTTGTTATGTTAATGGGCTTTTCTCATTAAATTGGGTTAAGTAAATTGGGCTGAAATTTGATTAATAGATTTTGGTTTTATAAATTGGGCTAGTAAAAAATTAAAAATTGGGTTGGATTGTGTAAGATTGGAAGTTGTTATTGGGCTGGGTCTTTCAAAGAAATTGGGCTAACAATTTAGTAAAATTGGGCTAACGAATTGGGCTAATAATTTGTATCAGTTTTAATAGTTGGGCTAATTACAAGTTTATAATTGGGTTGGATATATTTTTTTAAAACAAATTGTTGTGTGGGCTCATTAAACATAAAAAATAACAAAGTTGGGCTCATTAATAATCAAAGAAAGAATTCATTTTTTTAAAAAAAAAAACAAACGCGATAAAGAAATTTTCACCGATTTTGCAAGATTTATAAAAAAAAAATAATATTAATAATATTTTTCCCGGGGGAGAATTATTTTATAATTTTTGGGAAAAATATTTTTGGGGCGTTTAATTGTTCAAAATTTTTACAATCATGTCATCTTCAGAAGACTTTAAATCAGATAATCTCACAATGGCACAAAGCCGGTTTGATTCTTTTGCAGGTACAAAGAAAGAAAAATTGTCAGATTTAATTGATCGATTTTTAAAAGTAGCAAATAATCTAAAGAAGCATGTGCCTGATCTCAGTAATCATGAACAAATTCAAAAGCTTCTCGAGTCTCTTCCATCCGAATGGAATCATCAAGTTAAAATGCTGAAGCAAGAAAGAGGTTATGTCGACACAAAACTTATGGATATGATCAACAGACTAAAATCTCTCGAGCTAGATATCCAAAGAAACGAATTTCAACAAGTCGTGTTCCCACATCAAACTAACGCGCTTAATACTGATCTTGTCTCTTCTGTAACAAGCATACTTGATTACAAAACAGAGATGATTGAAAAGTTAAAATTATTGAGAACTGATTCGGATTTAAATTTTGAATCCAAAGAAACTGTTGAAGAGAACTATGAAGCTCTGAGAGTCGACAATGATACTAAACCGGAGTCTGTGAGAACCGATGATGATAAGATTGGAAAAGCTGATAGAAGAAAGAAAGAATTTGAGGTTGAAGAGATGCTGAAGGTCAAAGATGATGAACAACAAGAAATCACAAGGGTTTGCAACTGTGAAAAGAGCTTTGCTGCAGAACGAATTATCATGGGTCTTCCTTATGAGACTGTTCAGGATATGTGTTCTTCGTCATGCAAAATCCGGTTATTTGGGATTTATAAGGCAAACAGATTGTTATTGGAAAATGAAAAAGAATTAAAAACAATCAATCAGGAATTAAAGAAAAATGAAATTGCTTTTTCAAGAAAACTTAATGAAGCATTGGCTGAAAATGATCTTTTAAGAAGAACAATTTTGGAGCGTAACGTTGAAATTAATATTCTGAGAGAAAGGGCTGTTTTAGCTCAATTTGAAACAACAAAGCTTCAAACAAAGCTTGATAAATGGACCCTTTCACACATGAAAAAGGATGAGCTTATTGCTAAACAACAAGGGGCACGGGTGAAACATGGGATTGGATATAAATCTGATAGTGAAACTGTATTTAATTCAGTTCCACCTCCTTCTCCTTTATGTTAGTCACCAATTCCCAAACCTCATTCTAAAAATGATTTGTTTGAACAATCTAATAGTAGTTTGCATGCAGGTTTGAGCTGTGTGAATCTTAAAGAGGTGCGAGATGATTATGATTCTACAACTGGTATGGGATACAATAAATCGAATGCTGACAGTCAAGCTAACGATTATTCAGTCTTGGTTGTTTGTAAATCTATATCTACTATTTCTTCTAACTTCTTTGATAAGTTTAAAGCAGGTGAAATTCCTACTTTTGAGCCTGTCAGGGTTGTGAAAGAAGAGATAAATCCGAAATCACCTAATCATCAAGTTCCAACAACAACACATCCTATTTCTGTCAATCAAGATCCATTGGAAGCAGATCTGTGTATACGAGACTGGACAAGCTCAGATGATGAATCAATCACAGAGGTGCGTGTTGGTTCCTCACAGATCAAGATGTCTCCTAACATTGTCAAGTCACAAAAGCTTCCAAAAGCTGAATCAAGACCAATACGGATCTCTTCTCCAATTGCAAAGCAATACAGTCAATCAGTGAAGATCTCATTCCCTGTTCAGCATAACAAATGCCAAAACGAGCAAGAATCTGCTACAAGCTCAAAGCAATCCTCATCCCCACCTGCATCACACGGTTCAGTGAAACATCAAAAGCCATTCAAGGCTTGTTTTGAGTGTGGAAAAGAAGGGCATGTGGTAAAGAAATGTCCTCAAAGGCTTGTTTCGGATGGTAAAGGCAAACCGAATTGCTTCTCCGGATCACAGTCCCCAAAGAATATTCCAGACGGTAAAGGCAACACGAGTTGCTTCTCTGGATCAAAAGATAAAAAGCACACATCTTTGAATGGTTGGATGAAAAACCCTCCATCCAAACCTTTTCATGTGAAGCCGATTTCACATGATTCAAAGATGAAAATGACCAAAGGTTTAAAACCAAATTCTTTTCCTTCTGGTCTTAAACAGAAAATTATTTCCAAATTTAATTCATTCAAATCCAAGTTAATTGAACCAAAACAAATTTGGAAAATTAAAAAGAAGGATACAGTTCTCCCTGATATTTCAGCAGATTGTTTGTTGAAGCAGGTTACTTCTGCCGTTGCAAAAGGAACACCTAGGACTTCGATGGCTTAGGTTCCCCTTTCAAACTAATTTGTTTTTGAGTGCAGGAACAATTCAGGAGGACTGTTAGTAATCCGGTTTACTGACAGGGATTGTTCCTAATTCAAATTTGAGGCGGAACAAACAGGTTAAGATCATGGTATTTTATCAACAATCTAGATTCTTATCTACATAATCACAGTTCTCACTTCACAATCACTGCATATTTCTTGACAATTCATTTCTTATCTTGATAATCAGTATAGTTTGGAAGATCTTCTTTGATAAATTTTTATTTTTGTACAGTTTTATAAAAAAAATTAAAAAAAATAAAAAATATAAAAAAAATAAAAAAATATATATAAAAAAAATTAAAAAATAAATTTTGCAAAAATAAAAATTTAGGGGGAGAGTATAAGTAAATAAAAATGAAAAGTGTACTGAGAACTTGATTCGAGATGACTGAGAAATGATTGTATATCATCTTGAAATGCTTGTTTTTGCATGACTTGCGTTTTAAAAATGAGAAATGATAGTAACTGATCCTGTTATCTGATTTACATCTTATTTTTAATTGAAAATAATAGAAAAACAAACAGATTCTTTAATGATATGCTTGGTAGACTCAGCCTGAAGAATAAAGTAGACAGCAGTATGATGATTTAAATTAAAATATATGCTTAAGAATGTCTGGATTTACACAATCATTTTGGCCTGCACAAAAACTGAGTCCTGACAAAAATTGGATTGAGAATTGATCTTTCTCCCACCATGTTACAAATCATATGAGCCATATCTTTGAGCCGTGATTGGTGTATTTATGTGTTTTGTGTTTGTGCTAATCTCCTCTGTTGTACGGAAGTACTGACCTGGAGTGATGATCTCCTCTGCTGTACGATAGTACTGACCTGGAGCTCTCATCGGCACATGATTAAATGGTCATCTCCTTTGTTATACGTGAGTATAGACCTGGAGCTCTCACCATTATGGTCTAAGTAGTGTCAAATCATCTAATTCACAGAATGCTATATTCTGTTGATAATCACTTACACACTAATGCACACTCCTTGCTCTATAAAGATCGTAACAAATTCAAGAAATCCTGAGGTTGGGTGAGGGTTTTTGCCAAATGATTGTGGGGTCCTAGCATTCTAAAGCATTTAATCGAACCTTAACGAATCATTTACTGCTTGTTGAAAAAGATAGGGCATGAGTTTAAGTGGACAAACATATCAGCAATCGTTATTGATCTGTTTGAGAATTTCAAAATCATTTAAAGACTGTGATTAGATTCAGTTATCAGTGTGATCTCATTGCTTGTCGATGATTAAATTCATCTTTGTGCTAAAGTATATCTTGAGGATATGATCTCATGATCGATTCAGTTCTCGGTTTAAAAAAAAATAAAATAAAAAAAAAACAACAAAAAAAAAAAAAACAAAACAAAAAATATAGATGGATAAAAAAATGTTATATTATATGTATATAATAAAAAATTACAATAAATTTTCATTTCAATATTCATTTAGGTCTTTCATATTATACTGATTACATTTTATCATTTTTCATGCATTTCACGAAAATTGCGCACAAACGAACACGGGTTCGCTTGTTTTTAACACACAGATAAACACGGGTTTATTTTGTTAAAATGAGATGATCTAATTAGAAATGTCGAGATTGTGTTTGTGAATGTGTTTTAGATTTTTGCTTTAAGAGATGGCCGATCATCAGTTGAGCAGTGTACCTGATCAGAGAACCTGTTCCTCAAGTTTGCAGAAGATACCGAGCTAGGAATCTTCCTCCTACATCTTTTGAAGCACTCAAGATTAGAGATTTGGGAAAGTTGTTCCAATATCCTCACAAAGGATGCACTCAAAAAGGGGGAGCATATAAATAGGGGGAGCTTATGAGATGAATAACTTGTCTCATAAAATTCAAAAAGCTTTAATTTGAAGATCTTTCTACAGTTGATTTCTCGGGGCTGAATTCGTATGAAGACGTTGATAATGATAGACTAAGGGGGAGTATTGTTGGAGCTGGAAAATATAGTCTATATTATCAACACTATGAAAGTCAACGTCACGGTCAAAGTCAACAAAAGTCAAACCCGACACGTTCAAGACGAAGAACCGAGTCGAGACGTTGAACATTTAGATGACTAGGAGTTTTATTGTAATAAATATATTTTGTGTGAACAAAATATATTTTATCTTGTTTTTAGTCATTTTTATGCTTAATATGTAATTTTGTATTAATTAGCCTAAGTCTAGGGGGTTAAGTGTAATTAGTGAATATTAGTCTAGACTATAAATAGGTTAATTGTCATTAGTGTTGGTTAATGGTTGAATGACCAATTGATTGGGTTTCCACTTTGTAAAAATCATATGCAATCAATATAGATCAAAGGGGGTTTTATTGTGATTATCATTGTTTGATCCATAATTCTTCATGTTATTTGATTCAAGTGTGTATCCTGGAATTACAGGTGGCCAAGCACAAACCAGACCAAACTACACTGATAGGGCCAACCAGAATGAGAAGCCAAAGCAGCAAGCTGCAGTTGCTGTTGAAGAATGAGGCTTTGACTAGAGCTTTCAAGTGGAAGATGCATCTCCAAACCAAGCACTAATGGCTGACCATGATGAAGCAAAGGTATTGGAACATCTCTGTACACCTGAATGCATTGCTAAAGTAAACAGATATAGGTTTTATAACTTAGAGATGATATCTGATTTTGAGTCATTAAATATCTTAAAAACTGATTTCAAAAGAACTGAAAGTGACTATAAACTTAAGATAGAAGATCTAGATAAATCCATTTCAACTCTTAAACATGAGGAAACCAATTACAGGACTCAAATCAAAGATCTCATCCCTAAGTTAACTGAATGCCAGGCTGAGCTTGTGATCAGCAAAGCCAGGGCAGAAAAATGTGTTCTTGAAGAAGAGACCTTTAAGAACATAATATCCTCATCCCTACATGCAAAAGTTTGTTATCAAAATAAGTAGGGACTAGGATCTACTAAGATAGCTCATCCACACACAATCTTGTCTGTAAGATCTCCTAGGTGTGGAACTTGTGAAGATGAGCTTCCTTTCATAGACCTCATGAGTGAAGAGGATGAAGAGGAGATAGTGAAGGATGTCTCTGAGAAGAGTGAAGAAGAGCATCCTAAGATGGGTGGTCACTATTCTCCTGAGGAGAGAAAGAAAGATGGGATGACCAAGTCTAAAAGAAAGAACTTGATCAGGAAGGCCAAAAGAAACTCCAAGAAGGCTCAAGAGATCAAGGCCACTTTTAACTCTATGCAGAAAAAAGTTTTTATCTTTGCAGGTTTTGAAGTGGTTAAGGCTGAAGACTCAAACTTAAACTCTAGTACCAGAAGTTCTAGTTCATGTTCAAATCATCCCAGCATCATGAAGAAAGTTGATCAGTTGTGTACCATTGCTACACAACCTGAACCATCCAGCTCCAAAGGTAGTTCTCACCCTAAAAGAATTGCCACATCATCTGCAAAGATGAAGATGGAGAAGGAAAGTGATCAAGTTCAGCTTTGTTCTAAAAGGAAGACTCTTAGAAAGAAGAAAATGGACTGTGTTATGTGTGGTAGTACTTCCCACCTTGCTAAGGATTGCCTCTATAATCCAAAAAGTACTGTCCACATGAACAAGAAAAAATACTTCTGAGAGTTTAAAGAAGAAGCAAGCTTCGGAAGGAAAATCTTTTTTCCTTTCGAAAGCTCCAAAATGAAGAAGAAGACAAGTGAAAACTTGCCTTCGGAAGAAAAGTTGGTCTCGGAAGAAAGGAATACTTCCAAAGTACTGAAGCCTGCTGCAGTGTTAGCAAGATCTTCCGAATGTCCAGTCTCCAAAACTTCCGAAGTTGTCAAAACTTCCGAAGCATTGAAGGTCAAGTCTAAGCTTCCAAAGGTGGTGTGGAAGACAAAAAAAGACCATGTGACTAAAAGTTCTTCATCAACATTAACAAATGATCCTCAAAACATGACAATAGGATCAATTACTGTTGCATTGTCTTCAACTTCTTTTGATGAGCCCAAGACTTACAAGGCTTGGGTTTCCAAATGTAACTAACCATCTTTTTTATGCAGGAACAGCTCAAGACAAACAAGAATATATGGATCATTGATAGTGGCTGTTCCAGGCACATGACAGGCAATGGGTCACTACTCCAAAATTTTGAGAAAATTGATAGAGGGTCGGTTGCTTTTGGAGGAGATGCTGGAGGTTACATTACTGGAAGGGGTAGGGTCATAAATGGTAAGCTCAGTATTGAGAAAGTAAATTTTGTTAAGGAGCTGGGATACAATCTTCTGAGTGTATCTTAATTTTGTGATCAGAGACACAACATGCTTTTTACTGAGCATGAGTGCATTGTTCTCAATCCCAGGGTGGTTATTCCTCAAAAGCATATCCTGCTCAGAGCCCCCAGGAGAGGGAACATGTACAAGATGGACTTGCAAGAAACATCTCTCTCAAAAGAAGTTTCATGCTTTCTATCTAAATCCAATAGTGATGAGTCTTTTCTCTGGCATTAAAGAATATGCCATGTAAACTTTAAAAACATGAATAAATTAATTAAGAATGATTTGGTAACTGAAATGCCAAAGAAAGAGTTTACAAGTGATGACCATTGTGTTGCATGCCTGAAAGGGAAGCAACACAAGGTATCTCACAAGCCAAAGGAAAGAAACTCCATCACTACTCCCCTACACTTATTACATATGGATCTTTTTGGCCCCACCAGTGTAATGAGTCTAGGAAGGACCTCTTATTGTTTGGTGATCACAGATGACTTTACAATATTCAATTGGGTCTTCTTTCTTAGAACTAAGGATGAGACCCCTGAGATTCTGAAGAATTTCATCTTAAAGATTGAGAATCAATGTGATCACAAAGTCAAAACCATAAGATGTGATCAAGGAACTGAATTTAAGAACCAAATCCTTGATACATTTTGTGATAAAAAAGGTATTACAAGACAATATAGTGCTCCCAGAAAAATATAGTGCTCCCAGGACTCCTCAGCAAAATGGTGTTGCTGAGAGGAGAAACATGACACTAATTGAAGCTGCAAAAACTATGTTGTCTGATTCTAAACTGCCTATCACCTTCTGGGCAGAAGCAGTAAACACTACTTGCTATGTGCAAAACAGAGTTTTAATAGTCAAGACTCATGGTAAGACTCCGTATGAACTTTGGCACAAGAGAAAACCTTTCATTGGTTTTCTCAGGTCATTTGGATGTCTTTGCATCATCTTGAATACCAAAGACCAAATAGCCAAATTTACTGAAAAATCAGATGATGGACATTTTATTGGATACTCTTTTCAAGCTAAGGCTTATAGAGTATACAATCTCAGAACTAGAGTAGTTGAGTAGTCAGCCAATGTGACTTTCAATGAGCACACTCCTAGTGTGAAAGGTTTTGGTCCTGATTGGCTATTTGATCTTGATTTAGTTACCAACTGTTTTAACAAATCTGGTGAGAATGTTTCAGGGTCCAAAGATATCTTATCAGCAGGTGATCCTGATCCAATATTTGAGCTGAGAAGACCATCAAGTCATACTACTTCAGCTCCAATGGTAACTAACCCTGCAGATGGAGTTCCTATCAGCACACATGTCAAATTCAGCTGATACATCTGAGGTGCCACCAAATTTCAGCTCAGAGGCACAACACTCAAATGAAAGAGCTTAAAATATGGAAGGAATGGTGGTGGTGACAGTGATAAAGAGTTTCTTGATGCTGACAACCATTCCATTGAAGACAACATAAATGATGTCACACACTCATTGGATCAAGTTTCACTTGATAAGTGTGCTGATGTGGTGGGAGAAACTTTAATGCCTAATCTAAATTTCTTAAATTTAGATCATTCCAAGCAACTTGCTGTAATCCCTCAACTAAGGATTCACAAGTCTCACCCCACTATAAACATCATTGGATATGTTGACACTGGGGTAAGAACAAGAGGACAAACCCATGATGCAAATATTTGTCTTCACTCTTGTTTTTGTCCCAGATAGAGCCAAAGAAAGTTGATGAGGCTTTAAAGGATGGAAATTGGGTTGAAGCTATGCAGGAGGAGCTGCTTCAGTTCAAAAGGCAAAAGGTTTGGAACCTATGTCCTCTTTCTCAAGGGAAGACTACCATAGGAACCAAATGGGTGTTTAGAAAAAAGATGGATGATAGAGGACTTGTCATCAAAAACAAGGCAAGACTAGTTGTCCAAGGGTACACACAAGAAGAATGAATTGACTATACATATGTCTTTGCTCCTGTAGCAAGACTTGAAGCTGTCAGAATATTCCTAGCTTTTGCTGCATCCAAGGACTTCAAGGTCTACCAGCTTGTTGTCAAGTGCGCTTTTCTATATGGGGTGATTGATGAAGAGGTATATGTCAAACAACCACCTGGATTTGCAGATCCTGATCGTCTTGATTATGTCTTCAAGCTTGATAAAGCTCTTTATGAGCTACATCAAGCTCCAAGGAAGTGGTATGAGACTCTGTCTCAGTATCTCTGTCAGCATGGCTACAAAATGGGTACTATAGATGGAACTCTCTTCATCAAATGAACAGGAAATGACTTAATGCTAGTTCAAGTATATGTAGATGACATTATCTTCGGGTCAACCAATCCAAAGCTCTGCAAAGACTTTGAGAAGCTGATGAAGAATAGATTTGAAATGAGTGCAATAGGAGAACTCAATTTCTTTCTAGGAATTCAAGTGAAGCAAGTTGACAGTGGCATCTTCATAAGTCAGTCAAAGTATGTACAAGACATACTTACAAGATT
Organism: Flaveria ramosissima; assembly: GCA_025215565.1. Lineage (NCBI taxonomy): Eukaryota > Viridiplantae > Streptophyta > Magnoliopsida > Asterales > Asteraceae > Flaveria > Flaveria ramosissima. The sequence continues at coordinate 5,364,460 of CM046030.1, read as the reverse complement.
CAACATGACTGACTGTAAGGTTGCTAAGACACCCATAGCCAGAAACCACTCCCTTAGACCTGATCTTGAGGGGGAGTGTGTAGATTAACATCTTTACAGGGCTATGATTGGGTCTCTTATGTACCTCACAGCTAGCATGCCTGATATCATGTTTGCCACATGTATTTGTGCAGGATATCAAGCCAACCCCAAGATGTCACACCTGGTCACTGTCAAGAGAATTCTAAGATATCTCAAAGGTGCTTCTACATTAGGCCTCTGGTATCCAAAGAATTCTGATTTCAACTTGTATGCATATACAGATAGTGACTATGGTGGCTGCAATATGACTGCAAAGTCTACATCTGGGGGATGTCAATTCCTTGGTGGAAGGATAGCCTTTTGGCAATTCAAGAAACAATCCTGTGTGTCTGTATCAACTGCTGTAGCTGAATACATTGCTGCTGCTAGCTGCTATGCTCAAGTGCTTTGGATTCAGAATCAAATGTTAGACTATGGATTCAACTTCAAAGAGACTCCCATCCACATAGACAACAACAGTGTTATCTCTATTACAGAGAATCATGTGCAGCACTCAAGGACAAAACACATCAACATCAGGTATCATCTTATTAGAGATAACTTTGAAAAGGATTAATCAAACTAGTCAAAGTTAACACAAATGAACAATATGCTGATCTGTTCACCAAAGCTTTTGATGAACAGAGATTTAAATATCTTATATCAGCTATTAGGATGTTTAACTTTGAGTAGATTTTCTTTAAACTTAATTCATATTATTTCTAAAATCTGTGTGTCCTAAGTTGTCTATTTCATCATCTTCATAAGCCCTTGTTTACTTTGGAAGAAAAATGTTTTAGAATTTTATCTCTTAGATTACTTAGAATTTTGATAAATTTTTACTTCGGAAGATATCTCTTTACTTTCAGAAGAAAATTATGCCATCCAAAACAAATAACTATTTATTTCAACTTACCTTCGGAAGAAATTCTTCAAATATCTTCCGAAGCATAAATGAACATAAATACTTATAAGTTTTTTTAAGAACAATTTCCTTCCGAAAGCAATTTAAGTCTCGGAAGCTTTTATTCCTCTTAAAATTAAAATTCAATTCTAAATATCTTCTGAAGCAAAATTCTCTATAATCTTTGAAAATTCTTCCGAAGCCATTTTAGCTTCGGAAGATTTTTATCAAAACTTCCGAAGACAAAATACCTTTAGAAGATTTTCGAATTCCTAGAAAACTAGCTTTTGGGCACTTTTTCAGAGGTGGGACCGACATATGGATTTCAAAGTTTATCCTCTTTCATTAACTTTGTCTCAAATCCATTTCATATAAATATACCCAACGGTTTTCCCTCTTTCACTTTTCTCTTCATCTGCAATTCTCTCTTAACCTAAATTCAACCAAAACCTCCTTTGTTCTTATCTTCCTTCACCGTTAAGCTTTCTCAAATGGCCAACCTCAACCGCAGAAACAACCCAAATTTTTCCATGCAACTCCATAGGCAGCATAATCAACTTGCTCTGTTGGATTCTGAGAAAGATCCAAGTTTCTCAGAGGTCTGTCGTTTTCTTTCTTTGTTCAACTACTTCACCTCCCTTACCATTGATCCTCCTCTCTATAAGGATCAGCTTTTGAAATTCTGGAAGACCTGTGAAGAGGTCATCATGGATGGGGAGAAGGCACTGTCTGCCACAGTACAAGGGAGGGCAATCTTCATCACTCCAGCCATCATCAACACACATCTTCAGCTGGATGATGTAGAAGGTGAATTGTCCTTTCCAAAAGAAGTTGTAAATCATTACTTTGAGCAGATGGGCTATGAGGGAGATTGCAAGACCGTTTAAGGGCTGGTCACTTACAACACAACAACACAATAAGGAGAGATCTTTAGAACACTTAACAGATCAAATAGGGAACTGGTAACTTATATGTATGATACTAAGAACACAAGTAAAATATGAGACAGAACAAGATGCAAACAACACAAGTGTATGGTTTTCAAGAATGCTGTATATTGCTCTCAAGTTCTTTTACAAGTATTACAAAGCATAAAGAAAGTTACAAGGACCTGAGATACTTTATACTACATCCTACAGCCGGCCATACTTAGAAGGCCAGCTGGAAACATAAGACTAGACAACAAAATCAAATGTAGAGTCAAAAGGCAGATTGCCTTTTGACTAGTGACTATGACATGTCATAGCTCACATCCTAATATATTACAAAAAGGATAAAAGTACATAAAATAAAAAGCACAGACTCAAGACCTCAATGTATAGTTACCAAAAGCATGGACCTTTTCACCAACTCATGTAAGTTGGTGACTGAACAGAGTTGCAACGGAAAGGTGGTCCAACTTTATGGAAAAGTACATCAGATAAAGCATGTGTTCAAAAGTCTTCGAAAGAAATCTGTCTTCACTTCTTAGCTTCGGAAGACTTCACTTTTGGCTTCGGAAGATGTTGGTCTTGATTTCGGAAGATTTTACACTTAGAATATTTTCTAGTGCATGGTGTAAAACTTTCGAAGCATCTCTACTCTGTACTTCAGTGCATGCATGCAGGAAAAACTTTGGATGTTTTGGGTGTATCATCCTTATATGAAACCTTACAAACTCCCCCTAGGCTGATGTTACCAAAACATTTGAAGATCTTTATATGTTGACAGTCCTCATCATGATGATGACCATACCCTTCTTCATTAGATGGTCAGGATCACTCAGACTCTCATAGTATCTTCTAATCTCAAAGAGATCATGCAGAGGTAGGTTGAATAAGTCTTGCCATGTGTAGATATCTTCACCACCTTGATCTCTGATCACATGCCATCTTTCTGGATTAGTTGTGAAGGTTCAGGATAAGATGGGTCTTTCAGCTACAAGAGAAGCCACTTGAATTGGAGTTGATGGGGCTGCCTCTTCATGCACTTCCTTAGGATGATCTGATTCATCCTGAGGCTTGGAGGTGGATGACTCTAACTTTTTCTTCTTCTTTGACTTGGGTTTAGAAGCCATCCTTTTCTTCCTCTTTGAAGACTTTAACTGAGAAGACTGGCCTGCAACACCTTGTTGTTCATTCTTGTCTTTCTCAGTTAGGTCTACCTACCTCACGGTTTAGAAGGAGAGGGAGTTTGAACCTACTATGGATCAGAAGATGAAGCTTGCATAGACTCAGCAGGAGGTCCAGGTTGTGTTGTCTCAGATTGTTCAACCTTAACCTCCACTTCAGGAGGGGTTTGACTTGGTGGGGAGTGTAAGTCAATAATCTCTCCTCTTTTGATCTTCTGCTTGATTACCCTAATGTGCTCATCCATTGTGGATAGAGACATTGGGCCAAGTCTCCTTCCGGAGAATCCATACAGCTTCAAGAAGCTCATCATCCTTTGTCTGTCAGCAGACTTCTTCATACTCTTTTGGATGATGGCTCTTGACTTTGCAGCCTCTTCCCTCATCTTTCTCTTTGTTGCTTTTTGTTCTTTGAGTACTTAAAGTTCAAGCTGTTTGAGATACTCAAACTCAATATACTCAAAGGACAAGGGAAGAATTCAGATGCCTAGTAGAGACCTGTGGCACTCAGGTAGTTAATCATGTTTTGCCTATCAGTTTCTTTGTCCACCTGAGGTTCTTGTGGGGTTGCCACAGTCTCTTGCACAGGGCTTTCTTGAACTGGGGAGAGAGTAGGAACATGCTTGTACAGTCTTTTCTGTCTCTTCTCTTCTTTGATTTGGAGGAGCAACCTTGCATCCTCTGCTTCCTTTCTCTCCCTAGACATTTCCATGTCTGCTAGTTTATTAAGTTCCTCTAAGGGGAGAGATATAGTCTCATCAATGTCATAGTTCTTGGTCTGCAGGTAAGTAATCCTGACTGTCCTCAACTCATCATCTTGAGTGTTTGGTCTGGGGGCAGCCCTGATTGCAGCTTGCATGAAGCCTGAAGACCCAGAGGAACTTTCTCCCCTTAGCTTCCTCTTCCTCTCTCTCTCCTCCTCCTCAATCTCCTCAGAAGTCAATATCCTTTTCCCTTTGTCACCCACAGACCTTTATGACACAGGGTGGAGGGGGCTTTGGCCTTCATTGCTTGGTGTGGCATCCAAGCTCTGGCCAGAGAGAGGTTGTTATACACCTTCACCAGCAAGTGTTTCACTGAGGGAATGAATTGTTGAAGTAGTTGTAGGTGTGACAGGGCTCTCAGGCTCTGTCACTGGGCCTTCAGTCAAGGTTTTCCCTTTGAAGCTAATCTCAGGGTCTGCCTCAACATCCAGTTGACCAATGACAGTACCTAATTGCCTTTGTCTTCTTCTTAGGCTAAACTCTTCAGTAATCCTGTCTTGAATCTTTTGAGCCAGCCTGCCAGCTTGCCTAAATTGGCTTGGTTTGACAAGTGCCATGTTGATCAGATCAAGACCTTCATAGTAGTTCAAGGTCTGAAAGTTGAATACTTCTTGCTGCCCTTGAACTCTTTGAAGAATGAGGGCTCTTCTATTAACATCATACCTCCACCCAAGTATATAATTTGAAGTTCCTTAAGGTGGAGATGGCATAGCCCTTGGAATACCTTCCTCAAAGAGACTCTGAATGAGAGAGTCTAGAGAGTCCACATCAATGTGAACTTGAGGAAGTCGCTGAGTATGCACAATTGCAAGTGAGGATGGTGAGTCCTCAATGTCCATACTCCCTGAAGAACTCCCAGGTTCTGTGATTGCAATGACTTTCTCCCCCTTTTTGGTAGCATCACCCTCTTGCATAGGTGAGCTAGGAGTTAGGTCAATCACATCCACATGTTCTTGTGTTCCTGGATGAGCTCTCCTTAAAGGTCTCTCAGCTAGTTGTTCCCTGAGATAAGATATCTCAAGTTGCTGATCATTGACCCTATTTTGCAGGGTAGTCACCTGAGATTCAAGGTGACTAACCTTAGAGACTAGGTAGGTGCATGTTTGTGACAGTTTTTGCACCTTTAGTCTCAAATTCCCCTCATCTTCATCAGAAGAATCATGGGGGGATGAGATAATTGGACCAAATTCTCCACTCTCACCACCAGCTTCGTGTTCTTGGCTGCTAGATTTCCTCTGCTCACTGACAGCCTCAGTTGAAGTGTCAATGGGCTGAGTTGCCATGGTTGAGGTCTTAATGATATAATCACTTGCAGAAGTGAGAGCCTCTTCCATATGGATCTCCTGAACAGGTTCAGGGAGGTCCACCTCAAGAATGGGTGACTGATGTGGGCTAGTCATAGGAGACTCAGGAGCACTCATCTCTCTTTGAGTAGGAGAGGAGTAGAGAGACTCATGGTACTCACTGAATACTATGTCTTCATCTGTATAGAATTCTAGGTTGGGAATGGGTTGGTTTAGATCTAAAGGCTGGGGATGGTAACTGTCCCCTGAAGGTTGTTCACTTGAGTGTTGAGACTCAGAGTGAAGGCTTAAGGCTAAGGGGCTAATGAGCTCATCAGGCTGAGCATGAGGAACCTCAGCACTGATTCTTGAAGAGATGGGAGTGGTTTGCTCCTTAGGATAAGTGGGAGCTATAGTGTCCACTTCCTCCTGTATGGGTAAGTATATGGGGGCCTGCATAAGCTTAATAGCTTGAGTAGGGGTTCGTTTGGATTTTCTTTGGTAGGTGAGGATGATTTGAGGCTGTTTGGGTGGTTGAGAGGTAGAAGGTGTGGGTTCAACACTAGCTTGTGTTGCTAGGTTTTCACCTTGAGCAATGAGCTCTAACATTTTAGGGACAAGGGCTGTTTCTACCCCAGAGAAGCCAACAGTTGGCTTCTTCATGATTTTAAAGATGTCGGGCTTCATCTGTCCCAATTTAAGAATATTACATGTTTCCCTCAACTGTGAGCCCAGTTCACAGTTAAGAATGTGTTGAACATATCTAGGAAACATGTAATACTCTAAAGAGTCCAAGTTTGCAAGTAAATTTGTATATACAAACTGAGAGTACCTGAACTTGACCCCTTGAACCATTCCATGTACTATGAAGGAGAGATCCTCAGGAATCTGGTCCCACCCTCCATGGTTGTTAGACAAGCTGTGGATGACCACATGAAGCAGGTACTTCCACTGGGATGAGACCTTCCCTTTCCTGAAGGTCTTTACAGAGAAATCTCCCTCATAGCCCATCTGCTCAAAGGAATGATTGACTGCTTCCTTTGGAAAGAACAACTCCCCTTCTTCATCATCCAGCTGAAGATGAGTGTTGATGATGGCCGGAGTGATGAAGATTGTCCTCCCCTACACTATGGCAGACAGTGCCTTCTCCCCATCCATGATGACCTCTTGACAGGTCTTCCAGAATTCAAGCAGATGATCCTCATAGAGAGTAGGATCAATGGTTAGGGAGGTGAAATAGTTGGATAGAGCCAGAAAACAGCAAACCTCTGAGAAACTATCATCTTTCTCAGAGTTAAACAGAGCAACTTGATTATGCTGCCTGTGAAGTTGCATGGAGAAATCAGGGTTGTTTCTGCGGTTTAGGTTGGCCATTTCAGAAAGCTTAAGGATGAACAAAGGTGGTTTATGTGAATTTAGGTTTAGTGAATAGTTCAGATGAAGAATAGTGAAAGAGGGGGGAACCGTTGGGTATATATATGAAATGGATTTAAGACAAAGTTAATGAAAGAGGATAAACTTTGAAATCCGAATGGCGGTCCCACCTTTGAAAAGTAGTTTACTTTTGCACAAAAAGTAGTTTTCTTGGAAGTCGAAAAAGCTTCCGAAGGTATATTAGCTTTGGAAGTTTTGATGAAAAGCTTCCAAAGGAAAAATGACTTCGGAAGATATTCCAAAGAGTTTTGAGAAATTTGCTTCAGAAGAGATTTAATACTCAGAGATTTTATTCTAAGAAGAATAAAACTTCCGAGAGTAAATTGCTTTCGGAAGAAAATTGTTCTTGGAAAACATATAAGTACTTAAGTTAATTTTAAGCTTCGGAAGATATTTTGAAAATTTCTTCCGAAGGTAAATCTACTGAAGTAGTTATTTGTTTTCTAAGACATAAGTTTCTTCCGAAGGTAAAAACATATCTTCCGAAGGATAACCAGATCAAATTTTTCAAAAAATCTAAGGAATGACTTTCAAAAAGATTTTTCTTTCATAGTAAACCAGGGCTTATGAAGGTGATAAAATAGACAACTTAGGACACACATGTTTTAGAAATAATATGATTAAGTTTTAAGAAAAGCTACTCAAAGTTAATCATCCCAATAGCTGATACAAGGTATTTAAATCTCTGCTCATCAAAAGCCTTGGTGAACAGATCAGCATATTGTTCATTTGTGTTAACTTTGACTAGTTTGATTAATTTCTTTTCAAAATTATCTCTAATCAAATGATACCTGATATTGATGTGCTTTGTCCTTGAGTGCTGCACAGGATTCTCTGTGATAGAGATAGCACTGTTGTTGTCTATGTGGATGGGAGTCTCCTTGAAGTTGAATTCATAGTCCAACATCTGATTCTGAATCCAAAACACTTGAGCACAGCAGCTTGCAGCAGCAATGTATTCAGCTTCAGCAGTTGATGCAGACACACAGGATTGTTTCTTGCATTGCCAAGAGACTATCTTTCCACCAAGAAATTGACGTCCCCCTGATGTAGACTTTGCAGTCATATTTCAGCCACCATAGTTACTATCTGTATATGCATACTGATTGAAGTCAGAATTCTTTGGATACCAAAGGCCAAGTGATGGAGCACCTTTAAGATATCTTAAAATTGACCAGGTATGAAATCTTGGGGTTGGCTTGATATCTTGCACAAATACATGTGGCAAACATGATATCAGGCCTGCTAGCTGTGAGGTACATAAGGGACGCAATCATAGCCCTGTAAAGATGTTCATCCATACACTCCCCCTCAAGATCAGGTGCAAGGGAGTGGTTTCTAGCTATGGGTGTCTTAGCAACCTTACAATCAGTCATGTTGAATCTTTTAAGTATGTCTTGTACATACTTTGATTGACTTATGAAGATGCCATTGTCAACTTTCTTCACTTGAATTCCTAGAAAGAAATTGAGTTCGCCCATGACACTCATTTTAAATCTATCCTTCATCAGCTTCTCAAAGTCTTTGCAGAGCTTTGGATTAGTTGACCCAAAGATAATGTCATCTACATACACTTGAACTAGCATTATGTCATTTTCTGTTCCTTTGATGAAGAGAGTTCCATTTATAGTACCCTTTTTGTAGCCATGCTGACAAAGATACTGAGATAGAGTCTCATACCACTTCCTTGGTGCTTGGTGCAACCCATAAATAGCCTTATCAAGCCTGCAGACATAATCAGGATGATCAGGATCTGCAAAACCAGGTGGTTGTCTGACATACACTTCTTCATCAGTCACCTCATAGAGAAAAGCACACTTGACATCAAGTTGGAAGACCTTGAAATTCTTGGATGTAGCAAAAGCTAGGAATATCCTGACAGCTTCCAGTCTTGCTACAGGAGCATATACATCTGTGTAGTCAATTCCTTCTTCTTGAGTGTATCCTTGAACAACTAGTCTTGCCTTATTCTTGATGACAAGTCCTCTATCATCCTTCTTATTCCCGAACACCCATTTGGTTCCTATAGTAGTCTTCCCCTGAGGAAGAGGACATAGGTTCCAAACCTTTTGCCTTTTGAATTGAAGCAGCTCCTCCTGCATAGCTTCAACCCAACTTCCATCCTTTAAAGCCTCATCAATCTTCTTAGGCTCTATCTGGAATAGAAAACAAGAGTGAAGACAAACATTTGCATCATGGGTTTGTCCTCTTGTTTTTACCCCTAAATCAACATCTCCAATGATGTTTGAGGTAGGATGAGACTTATGGATCCTTAGTTGAGAGATCATATCAAGTTGCTTAGATAGATCCAAATTAGAGAAATTTTGATCTGACATTGAGGATTCACCCTCCACATCAGCACACTTAAGAGTGACATGATCTAATGACTGTGTGACATCATTGATGTTGTCTTCAATGGAGTGGTTGTCAGCATCAAGAAATTCGTAATTACTTTCACCACCACCATTTCCTCTTACATTTGAAGCTCCTTCACGAGTGTTGTGCCTCTACGCTGGAATTTGA